>CANYBF010855278.1:0-46894 GCA_948192965.1 Dalechampia spathulata
GGTATAAGATATAAGAATATTCAAATAAAATAAATAGGTATAATATGACATGTGAATTGCTTATAAATATATATGAAATGTGTTATTTAATTGATTAAATAACAAAGGTAATTAAAAAAAATATAAGTTTATATGGATAAAGAAAGTTTTGAAGTTAAAATTAGATGATGGAAAAATTTAAGAAAGTATAATTTTTCATGATATGAAGATTTTATTAATATCATATATATGTTATAGACTGAACTTAAATTATATGATATTAAAATCGTACATGTGAGTAATACTGTGATGTATATGCAGAGATGATTTTTATTAAAAGATATTATGATAAGTAATGGAATTAATTTTATTAATTATGGATAAATATTTAATATGTGATTATTATGGTTCAAAGGGAAATTAAAGCATTTCATTGGGGAATTAAATAAGGAAACAAAATCAGGTTTGTGATATTTTAGCTGATTCTTAGTTTTGCGAACTTACCTTAATTGTTTTTTTTATATGTCATTACATGTTATATTTTATCAATTTATTTTATATATATTTGATTGGTTAAATTCTATAGTAATTCAATTTCATATAAGATATATGATACATTAGAAAAAAATGTGTACGGTGAAATTCACATTTAATAATGTATGGAATATGACATATGTGATAAAAATGAATATGGAAGTGTTAATATTGGCATAAATTATAAATGTGAATAATTAAAGGTATAAATAATAAATTATAATAATAAGATATATATTATTTATTAATGATTATATAATGATATGGTATACATGTCTATGATATGATATATTTTATTGATGATATAATATATATATAATGATATTTTGTGAGGATATGTTATACATGAGGTTGAAGTATGATAAAATGAAATGATTATTTTATTATATGATATTAATATAGTTAAAAAAATGGATGCATATGCATAATGTTATATGCTATTTTTTAAAAAAAATTAAAAATTAAATTATAATATGATAATATTTCATGATGATTCATGGAGAATAGAAATAATTAATTGGTGATGAAAAGTTATGAATGTTATAATATGATTAATTATTTTAAGTAAATAAATCATATCAAAGTACTTCCATTATAATGTGATTTTCATTAAATTATTATCAAAGTATGTGTAAAATAAATGTTTTATGCAATGGGTGTTATCTAGGATGTATGCTATGTAAAAAGAATGTTTTATTAAATGAATGATATATGGAAATCATATTATATGAAGTATTTGATGGATGAAAAGGATGAGATATGATAAAATATCACGGTGTTTGCACATGTTTATTTTTGTCATCATGACATAAAACATTCATTTCATTTCATTGAAACATAAGTGGATAAATTCATCCATGTCATGACATGGAGAAATAAGGGGAAAAAGAAAATAAAAGAATACGAAAGGATAATGATAAAAGAAAAAGTATTGGACATTACGATATAATTTCCTACAGGAAATATATGGATATGGAAATGTTGAAATGTTATGAAAAGAAACAAATGTGAATACAGGTTTTAGATGAACCATAAATGAGATATGAAAGAATGAACCAATACAATGTGCACATATAGCCCAAAAATGTCAAGAGGGCAAAGGATATGAAAAAAAAAGAACAGAACAGAAAAATACGAGGGATAATGCATAACATAAATGCATTCTCATTAATGATATAAATCATGCATTATATAATGATGATGCATAAATGATGCATTCATTGCTATATTATGATGATGATATTAAAATTACATTAATGTTGTGGTATACGAGACATACATGATGATCATAATATGAATATAAAAATTATGTTATATATTATGATAACATGATACATAATAAATGGATACATTGCTATGTGAAAATGCAAGAGGAATATAAATCTAAAGAAAAAAATAAATGATATATATATATATATATATATATCAAGGAAATAAACTAATCAAAGTATTGATATAAATGAACTATGAATTGAATATGTTAAAGCATAAAGTAAATGTTTTAGTTTAAATGACTGATTCATGGATGTGATATGAATGATCATATTGTATATGTTATGTGTTAAGCACCACTGAGTTTTATACTCAACGTTCGTCATTTGATGGACGTAGGTTGACAGTTGGATGGTGAGCATGGGTTCCCAAAGCACCAATTTAGCAGGAGACTCTTTGATGGCAAAGACTTGAAATAGATTAAAGTTTCTAATTTAATTAAGCAATTAAATGTTAAAGGGAGTAATGTAAAATGTTATTTGGGACTAGTACTTCTGTAAAATTTAGAACGGCGCATAATATAAAAAAAATTTTTACGTATCCCTTGTAGGGTAATTAATGATTTTCACGTATCGGAGATCATTAATTATTCTACGGGAGCATGTTGTACCACAGAAAGTTGTGACATGTGGTAGGGCCTTTACCAAAAAGCTCAGGTGGTCATCTTTACATCTTAGCTGCGACAGATTATTTCTCTAAATGGGCGGAAGCTATACCATGTAAAGAAATGAAAGGGAAGACAGTTGCAAGCTTCATTCAAACAAATATCATTTACCGGTATGGTGTGCCTCGTTATATTATAATGGATAATGGTAGGCCATTTTATAACAAGACAATGGATAAGTTATGCGAGCGGTTTAACTTCAAGCAACATTACTCTTCAATGTATAATGTGCCAGCCAATGGACTTGCTGAAGCTTTCAACAAAACTTTATGTAATCTCCTTAAGAAGATTACAAGTCGATCAAACAAAGATTAGCATGAAAGAATGGGAGAAGCTTTATGGGCTTATCGAACATACCAAACACCTACACAAGCAATTCCATATTCACTTGTTTATGGTGTGGAGGCTGTATTGCCTCTTGCATGACTTGATATGGTTGATCTTTTCTAAACGATTCCTAATAATTCTGGCATCTATAGCTAACTTGTTCACTATACAATCCCATAAAAATCATCTCATCATTATGGTTACCACTTTGATTGGTGATCAACTTAAAAAATACTCCAAAACTAGAAATAGTTTTTATTTTACTTCAAATGTATAAATAAATTTTTTTCTACACCAAATTCGGAAAAGTCCCTAAGTGAGTTCATCGTAACTTGGAAAGTCATGATTGCTATTATCATAGCAACTACTATGAATGCTTCTCGTGTTTCTTCCACATTATATTGGATGAGTCTCATGTATTTCTCAAACCATGTTTTAGTTTTCGATGATCTTTTAACAAAAACATGAGTTAGAGCTTCTACTGTAGCAGATTGAAGATTGTTGCTCAACTCTATTGATCTTTTATCGTCAACTTCTCTTAAATTGGTAAGAGTTTCATAACTTATGAAATTAAGCCTTGAAAACTGCTCTAACACATCCAAGGTTGTTAATACTATTATGTTTAATAAATTTATTCTTCCTTTCATTCTAGGTAATGAAAGCATATCATCATTTACAATAAAAGACCTTGTTAACTTTTACTATGCATCAAGCCTACCACCATGACTATATATCATAACAGTTCTATATAAGATTAAATGACCATACCAATGTTACAAATTAGAAATGATAATATCATCCCTACAAATGATTCTTGTATACTAAGTCAACGTTACATATGTATCAAATAACGAGTCATTTGATTGGAAGTATCATAATCCCTTACATTAATTGGTTTGATGAAATTATGATTACATTAGGATTATGTAGAAAACTAATAATTTTGATATATTTTGAAAATATCAAAAGCCAACAAAAAAAGAAAACAAAATCATATAGATCTCAATTTTTGGTAAATCAAATAACATTTGGATGAAAAGTGTGCCATGAATTGCCTAAACATGGTAGTTAAGTGCAAAATAGTATTGCCATCTTGGTTTATTTCATTCATGATCTTATTATTATTAGAGCTGAAATTGCAACTCAAACTCTTATGATCGATTAATTTACTTTATTTTGAAAATTCTAGGAGCTATCATCTATTTTCCGTTAGCTTCTAAATCTATTAGTTAGCTAAGTATGGTAATTTAATATTTTTTTAAAATTGAAATTATTGTATAGCTTTTTTTTTATCATGATTAATGTACTAGAAAAATATGCATTAACAATGGGTAAAAATAAGCAATTTTTGCTACATATTCAACTACTTACAAAAGTAATTTTTGTATCAGAAAATTCATCACCATTAATACAAAATAGCTCTTCCTCTAAATAATTTTCCCTCTTTTAAGTTCATTACATTTAGTTGTTATAATTATTTTTCTCATTTATTATATATTGCAAATCACTTTTAATGATATCAAAGCAATTATTCCTAATGGTTTTATTGTTAAAATAATTTGCTTTAAATGGCTTCTAGTTCATTAATACCTCCAATCTCTTTTTTTTTATAAAAATCATTACCATATATGGTCCATCAAGATGAAGTTTTATTTAAGATCAAAAGCTTTGTAGAAGGTGGTAGAAATTGATAAAGATTCACCAGCTTTAAAGGAAAATCTAACCATTGCCTAGTTGCAAAATCACAAAGTTGAGCTTTTGAAGAAAGACAAGGCTATCACATGTATGCATTCTGCATTGGCGGACCACATTTTCACTTTAATGATGAACTTGGATACACCTAAAGTCATATGGGATTGGTTATAGGAGCATTTCAAAGGGATTGATAGAGTTAAAAGTTAGTAAGTTGCTAACTTTATAGAGATAATTCAAACTCTTAAAGATGAGGGATGATGAGTTTGTGAAAGATTACATTAGCAAAGTTATGGAAGTAATGAATTAGATAAGGCTACATAAAGGGGAAGTTGGTGATCAGAAGGCCATGGAGAAGATTATGGTTAGTGTTCCATCAAAATTTGAAGCTAAAATTGTTACCATATAGGAGTCATGTGATCCAGAAAAGTTGATAGTAGCATAACTAACAAGTAAACTCAAGGCTTAAGATTATCGATAAAAAACTAATGAATGTGATAAAGGAGCATTTACAGTCTATAATAAGATGATCTTAGTGTATAAGCATTTTAGAAATGCAGCAAGAGATTGAAATCTAGACCAATTGTAGAAGATGACAAGAAAAATAAAAATGCTCCTTGTAATTACTAAAGAAAAATAAATCCTCTGTTAAGTGATTGCTAGCTTAAGGGAAAGCCAAAGTATAAATGCTACTTCTGCAAAATGTTTGGACATACACAAAAATATAAAGCAAAATAGAAGCAAGAGCAGAAAACCAACACAGTAAGCCAACGACATCGAAGAAAAAAAGAAGACTTAATAGGAGGAACTATTTGGCTTTACATGTTCAAGATCCATCTTTGAATTCAATTTGACTTATTAATAATGGCTATACAAGCCATATAACACCAAATTTATCATTATTCACTCAAATAAACCATATGATCACTATTAAAGTGAAACTGAGAAATGGAATTCTGATTCATGCTAAAGAAAGGGGAGTTACAATTATCAACACAAATAGAGGTATGAAGCAAATTTTTATGTTTTATTACATATCAAAATTGGATAAAAATATTCCTAGTGTGCTACATATGATAGAAAGTGGTTATGGGGTGTATTTCAAAGATAATGTTTGCTTTATTTATGATATAGAAGGAAAAGAATTTGTTGTCATTAAGATGATAGGCAAATGCAATGGAGTCAGAGAAAGAGGTAAGTGAAGTTTTGTAAAGAATGAAGTGACCTCTTCGGACTAATCTGTTCAAGGATTCCACACAACCATTTTTTTAGCTGCTTCATGGTAACCTTTGCTCCCTTCTCAGCCTTGCAAGTGACATTATTTGTATTTACGGAAATAAGATTATAAATTTATTAATAATATAAAAAAATTTTAAATTTAATCGAATATTAAAAGCATATAAATTATTAGATGGTTTGCTTTCCACGAGCATCTCGGGTACAAATTAATTATAGACTCGTAGATAACATTAGGATTCGAAAACACATTTAACTAGAAAGGGTCACGGAAGTTATTGTAATAAGGTGACTTGACTTTTGTTGCTACGGAGAAGACTCGATACTTTGTGCTAAAATAAAATATCCTTGGGCAATTCTATATTATCTTAATAAATAAAATAATTACTTACTAATAAAACGAAATACCCATTTGAAATAAACAAATATTGATTTCAAACAAATAAACATTTACTTCAATAAATGTTTATTGAAATGTAACACATTTTCAATTGGCATATATACAAGGACACAAAGGAACCAGCAATGAATAAATTAGATCGCCACCCGTTCATTTACCACTATGTTTTCCCCTAATGTTATGTACAAATAATGCTGCAAAATTTTGGCACCTTCATAGAGGTAGGCATCCCCATCTGAACCAGAAGATAACTAATGGCTTATCCAACCAATCTAGTCCCTCGAATATTGCATAATCTCGAACCACTGCCACAAGAATACAATATCAGAACGGAAATAATTCAAGACATTTTCCCATTTGAATATAATGAAAAGAATACCACTAGTCTCCCCAATAATTCTCATTTTACTTCTTTTCATTGAACCAAATCTTTTTTTCTTTTTTGGTTTTCACTTTTCTGAAGTGAACTTTGTTATTCAAAGGAGCAGATTAAATTTACCTGTCTCAATAAATCGGCAAGGGTTCTTGGAAGTGCCTCTGTATTCCTTAATACCACATAATATGGGAATGGAAAAGAGTCGAGGTATTTTGTAAATTTAAGAGTTCTTTTTTCACCTTCACCCACAAATGTTGCTTCCTGAAACATTCAATTTAATACGTGAGAGAAACTGATTCAGTAAATTGGAATTGTGATATTTATAAACGAACTTATGAAATACCATTTGATCCATGATTGATTCCTGAGGGCTATCCAAAAGCAGAAATGCAACCATTCGCTTCCGACTTAAGAAATCCCTAACACAACGCTTCAATTTCTCCTGTGCAAAAGCAGATTATTCAAAAGGAAAAAAAAAGAAAAGTTAGCTGTGTAAATCAATCAATCAAACATCAAGCGTACCCCATCTCTCTTCTTTGATATTTGAACTTCATCAATTCTCATATAAAAAAGAAATGTACCTTTTCATGAAATCTTCCATCTGCTATGATTAAAACAAGTTGTTGTAGTGGATTCTGTCCAGAAGGCAGTCGTGCTTTCACAACTGCACCATCTAGCATGTTGTTCAGATATGTCAACAGATCAACTACTGGTTCATCAGCAATAGTATTCTCTTGCCGAAATGTCAAGCTGGAGATGATCTGCTCAAACGAAAAGATGCATATGTTAGGAAACATCTATGATAGTACCAAGAGAGATCGTGGTATCTTATTAAAGTTTTACCTACGAGAAAGGAAATAAAATAATGTTACGGTAACATAATCTAATGTTTTAAACTGAAACGAGAAGATACACAATTGTCAGGTAACTAACCTTGACCCCAGCCTCCCCATTGAAAGGCTGATGAAAATCATGCAGTAATCTCACGTTTCCTTTCTTCCCAAAACTTGCGACAGCCAAGTTTCCCATTTCCAGTTGGGACATGGCACGGCACACTGTCACCAAAGATTCAACTGCAACATCGCCACAACTACTTTCTGACATGCTCCGGGAATCATCCACAGCAATCACAACTTGGTAGTCACGTTTGTTAGGTCTAGTACGCCTCAGCCATATTTTATCTTTCCGGTAGTGACTTGCTATGTAAGGAATTACCTAAACATGATCCAAAAACACAAAAAAGGAATTAAAGAAAATAAGCAGAAAGCATTGGTTAAAAGTACATGAATTTTTACAGAACTTATCGGCTGCATCATTGTTCACCTTCTTCATGTTGATTCTCTTGCCAGTCTTGTAATCCCCTTGAAGCTTGCTGGCCAGAGTAGGTTCCAGAACAAGACGCAATTGTTCAGCTAATTCCTGGGATAACCTTGTTGTGTGCAACTCGTATCTTCTCCAAAGGGCAGAAGCATCTTGTTTTATATCAAGGGAAGTATCTTCATGATCCCGAGCAATTCCCAGCTGACTGTCCTCCACAGTAAGTTTGCTGAGTTGGTATATGTCCTCATTCAAGTAAGACTTCTGGACAGAGACCAAACTCTCTGAAAGAGTTCCCCGATCACCATCATCATGACCATTAATATCTGGGGATCCCTCTTTATATGGGTCCGCAGAATCAATGATCTCAATCTTTGGTGTTTTGTTTTTAAGAATTGCGCCATGATTTTTGAGATGCCATTCTTCAGAAATTTGCTTATCAATCTCCATCTCAGCAATGTCATCTCTCAGAGATGCAGAATTATCCTCCTCATCCATCTTATTACTAATATTTGGGTCAATCTGCTCAGAAGTAGCAGGGCCCAGTGTTTGAGCTGTTCCCTTCTCAAACTCAGGAACGTATCCGTATTCATCAGCAATCTTGTCCTCCACCTCACTTGGCACGTCTTCATGGCTTGGCCCAAGGTTGATAGTTGCGTTGACCCTTTCTTTCCACTCTTCAAGTGCATCACCAACATTCCTATAAGGATTTGGTTGGGTTTTCTGAACCATCAAAGATTCTTTTTGAGGCAATTCAGCTTTTTGTTGATCACTGGTGACCTTACCATTATTTGATGGGTCATAGACCTTCAAGTCCATCTCAGATATGGGACCAGAAGGTAAGTTTTTCTGGGGAGCAAGACGATTGTATGCTTCACTTGTACTGGACATGTTTCCTTCATGTGCAATATTTCTTGAATCAGATACCTGCGAATCACCATTTGGTTGTGAAGCAGATGCTGTATTTGGCATATGATTATTGACCAAGTCAGAAACTCCATGTCCAAACACATCTTGCATTGATGCTGACGAATTCTTCTCCAAATTTTCTTTACCATCCTCTCCAACATTTTCCTCTTTCATATCGTCAACAGGATTTGCAGCTTCTTCAGCATCCTTACCATTCTCAGCAGTCTCATCTTTGTTGTCATTCTCAGCAGACTCATCAAGGTTCTGATTCTCGGTAGACTCATCAAGGTTCTGATTCTCGGAAGACTCATTGCAATCTTCGGGACCTACTTCCATGGAATCAAACTCTTCTTTTCCATTCATGCCTTCATCAGCATCCGTGCCTTCATCTGCATCCATGTCCTCATCAGACTTCTCTCTCGAATCATCAAGCTCTAATCCAGTTGGATCAGCAACTGACTGTTCCTTGTCAACTTGCATATCATCTGTGCTGTCTTCTCTGTCATAATTATCATCCTCATTCCCAATTTCATCATTTTGTTTGTTAAGTTCGTCTGCATTCGGCTCTCCTGGTTCTTCACTGGCAGCAGAATCATCCTTCGCTCTAAGCTCTCTACTGCTTGCATCCTTTTCAGTAACTGATGGACCAGATTCATACTTTTCATTTCTGTCATTGGGGTTTTCATCTTCCTCCTTATCCCAATGTTTCTCATCAATGGCTTCACTTTCAGGTCCAGTTTCTCCCATAGCAGACTCCAGTTGCCCATCATCGTCATTGTCTTGATCATTCTCTTCCTCAGAGTCCTCACTAACACTAAACGTATCAGCAGTGAAATCCTGTTCCATCTCAATACCTTTCTCATTCTTATTTGGAGCTTCACCCGAGGTTTCTTGTTCTTCACTTGGCTGCAGTAGCACATAAAAGAATGAATTTACCAAACACAATAACAAAGCTATAGCTGATGATATGCGCACTAGTCATTATATCAGAGAGCAAACCTTCTCAGAGGATCCAAGAAGCTGATCTTCATCTGTTATCTGTTCACTGACATCATTAACTCCCAAACCTTCACCCATTCCGGTTCCAGTTGCATCTTGAGGTTTACCATTATTAGCATCATCTCCCTCTTCTTTGGCAGGAATACCAAAGCCTTTGGAAAATAAAGAAGCTAAAACACTTGCAAGAACATGAGTCATTACTGATACCTGCAAACAAAAATAGGAATGCAAATTAACAGAGTTCTACATGTAATGCCACAAAAGATTGTGAATGTAGCTAAAGAGCTACAACTTCACGAGCAAGGAGACATGGTAGACATATAGAGGCATTAGCTTACCATCTTATGCATGGATAATAGATCTCTAAGTAAGTCATCACCCAAAGTCAATATCAGGTCTGAAAGTGTATGAATATGCTCGAGACATGCTCCAATATGGAAAGAAAGAGCAGAAGCTTCAGACCCATGACAAGTTACCATTTTTTCCTGTGTTGAACATCATACATAATGAGGAAGAAGATAACATTGGCAATAAATAAGTACACTAGTAGAAGAAGATATGGGACTTACTGCATAAAATATTGTTTTGAGAAGACAATCATACAACTCTTGTAAGTTCAAGTTCTCTACTGATGATTGAAATAGGAACTCCCAAGAGGTAATATTCCCCAAGAACTCTTCAGAAAGAACAGATTCTATAGTCGATGAACACTGCTTTTTCAGCACATTCATTATAACTCCAAATGCTCTTCTGAGGGTTTCGTCAAACATAGCATCGTTCTCTGAACAATGTCCATCGCAGCAGCTGGACTTGTCGCATGTATTTGTTGATTCATCTAATGATTTTCCATTAAGAGAATACTTGAGTTCTTCGACCAACATCTTGCCCTAAAAAATCAAGCATTAATTTTTTTAGCCATTGATATAATTGGTCTTACAGAAAAAAAATGTAACTTAAGCAAAGAGCATCAGAAAATACCTTTTCAAACACACCATCAAAACGATGGAGCAGTACCTCTGTGACCGAGCTTCTACCCAAATCTTGCTTGCGGAAGTCAACAAGATGCTCCTCAAATTGCTTAATAACTTGAAAATTTTTATATACCAACTCTTCCATTTGTTTTGAGACGACATAAGGACGCATATGACGAGCAGAACGCATATGACAAGCAGAAAAAGTGCCAACCCGGTGAAGAATGCATTTATCTGATGCTTCCTGCATAAGAGTTTGCATCACTCCAAGGCCACCAAGAAGATAGTTATCCAGTGATTCCTGCAAAACAATTCTGTTAAGAAGGCGAGAGAGCATTTCAAACAAAAAAATGAATAATAGTTTAGCACCTTGGATTTCTTCATAATTGGAATAAAATTTTCAATGAAGTGAAGAACATAATTTGTTGCAGGCTTGACATTTTGACAAGACTCGGGATGGGTATTTTCCACTGTTTTAAGTAACAGTGATTCCTCAACCAAAGTGGCCACCAAGCTATCGAACAATTGCTGAAATGTTCAAATAAATAAATAAATGAACAACGAAAGAATCATAATCCCAAGCTCAACAAATGAGCAAGATGGACATTATATACACCAAAACCTTAAGTAAAAACTCACCTTCTGTTTCCACATGCATTCTAGGATGGTATTCTGATTCAGCGAAATAGAAGAAACACTTCCACTCTTCTTGTCCCCAGAACTGCAGCTTGAATAAAGGTTTTCCAAAGCAGATATACATTCCCGCAAGCACTTCAGATGCTTAGTAAAACCATAGGCAGATTCACGTTGACTTTGTTGTATTACTATCAGATGGTTCAGAAAAGAAATAGACCTGCTAGCCTGCGTAGGACAAGGAAAAATAATCATGTCTAAAGACCAGTTGAAGACACCAACACTTCAGTAAACTAAGAGATATAGCATATCACGGCACGATACCACAAATGTCAAGGGAAAATACTGATTTGGCCAATAAATGCTAAAAACTGCAGTGAGAACAGCAGTCATCTTACATAATACAGTGCAGTGTCAAATAAAAAGTTCAGTTGATAATTCATCCAATACACAGGGAATGAACCAGCACCTGGCTACATGTAGTTATACCTGCTCATAGGAAATATCTTCATGGGGTTTCAGACACATCTGCTGCAGAAGCTGTACCGATGCCATGCTTTTAAAGTAGAATTCATTGACTATTTTCCATTCAGTATCCATACTTTTATCTGGCTGACATTGCAATTCACTTACAGCTGAAGCTTCATGAGGCAGTCTGCTTGAAGTCAGCAACAAATGTTGCCCATCATATGATGGCTGAAGAAACAACCAGTTCGAGTTGTTGGATATCTGTGAAACATCCATCAGAGAATTAGGAACGGGAAACTATTAGGTCATCTCAACCATGAAAACCATTATATTAAAACCAATAAAAACCAACATCCAGTTTCTCTTACATTCATGACTTCAAACTTGTGTTTATGCAACCCACTGCTTTCCAACAGCTTTAGAAGTTCAGAGAAAGCTCTCCTCTTCCCTATACTTTTTTCCATATCCTTCCAGAGGTCATCACAATCAATTGTCACTCTACATATTTTCTCGAGTGTCTGATGAACAGCATTCCACTGCTCCAATTGCAATGAACATGCTGACTGTGAAGTTAGACATTGCTGCATAAGACTTGCAACATCTACACAAGTTACGAGTTTCAGATAGTCACATGTCAATGATCCTTCAATATATATAATTTGAAATATGCTGACAGAAACACAAATAAGAAGGAAATATAAAAAATACAAAACAAAACAGAAGGAAAAGAAAAAAAAACTACCAAGGGGGCATAACTCAGGAGTCTTGTCAAGACATAAGTTCTGCAAAGTATCGTTTACATTTTCCTTCCAATTGGGAAACCATAAAAGCCTGCACCGAAGATGAAATAAGTTTGTTCAAAGCAAAGGCCACCAAAAAAAAACTGCAAAAAAAGATGCAATAATTAACCTGTCTTCATCGCTGAACTGATCTAAAACAGCATTCAACAATCCAGTATTAGTCTCTGAGATATCATTGAGGAGAATTGGGCCTTTCAGAGTTTTGATTGATATTCCCTTCTGCACAGATTCTTGGTTTAAAATAAGCATTACAGGTTGTTGAAGTACATCCTGCTCCACAAACAAAGAAAACAGGATCACTATGCATAAAACATGTAAACTGGAAGATTAAGAAGATAACATCCAAGAATTGAGTATAGAGGATGGTGCAAATATGGGACAGAATATGGCAACAGCATTATCACAGGAAAGAAAAGAGGCCAAAGGCTTAGAAAAAGTATTATAGAGATGGTGTAAGATTATTGACTATAGTCTCCGTGCTTCCTAAGCACTAGTTTTAAAGTTTCCTATCCACTCAAATTTTCAGTACCAATCACAAAATCACCGTTTAAAAAAAAAAAATGCTGCAGCCTTGCTGGCCTGACTTTTGAATAAGCTGGGTCATCCCATCCCTAGCAACCAACCAAAACATCAGAACAGAGGTTTATGTTCACACAGTTTGCTCTACTTAGACATGGTTGGCCGTCATAAGAGCAATAAATTAATAAATTATTGACCAAATGGACTAGCACGTCTAAGCAGACAGCAAACGGATAAACTATTTGGCAGTTAAGACCATGAATACAACTTCTTTATGCCTTACACTGTATTTCTGAACTATCTTCCTAAGCTTCTGTAGGTTCCTTTTTGAGCTTTCAGCAGACAAGCAAACTTCAACTCGTTCCCAATGACACATCTTCAAATGCTCTTTCAGTTCCATCTCAATATTTCTTCTAGAAGTTTCAATATATTTTAAGATTCTGAAGCACATACAACAATGTAAGAAACAAGAAGTCAAAAATTGAAGATTAAAGGAGCAACAACAGAGCACAAAACAGAAACTTACCTTGGCAAGAACTGGATATAATATCCAAACACATTGTATAAAATGTCCATAATTTTACCCTGCCAAGGACTGCATGATTCATCTATAATTAGAACTCCAAATTGACTTGAAATTCTGAAAACTAAATAACATATAAAATATAAGGGTGCCCTTAAAAGGGCACCGATATCGTGGTGATGCTCTTGGCAGCACTACTTTCAAGATAGAACACTACCTTCTACATGAATATACAAGAAGATATAAAACTTGATTACCAAACTATAATTTCAACTGAAATTCAAGCAAAGATGAAAACCTTGAATAAGTTTCCACTTCTAGGCATCTACCAGCAGTGATGTGACCAAGGAAAGCCAAAAGAAGCTGAAGACGTCTCTTAAATTCACCAACGCTTGAAGTGTTGATAAACTCCTCCAAACTACAATATCAATGCATGTTAGGGGAAGTACTCAAGTAGGAATCATACATGGAAAAAAAAAAAAAGCAGCATGTAAGATCACAATTCAGATCATAACACAGCACATGCCTTTCTATTGTATACTGCTCATGTCCAGGAACTTCAGAAGCATGGCTATTGTACAAAACTGAAAATAAGGGGAACCATAACTGCAAAAAATAAAAATAAAAAATCTTAATAATAATAATTTAACAAAGTAATGTGTATATATTATATATGCATATGTCCGTGTACATGCAAATGCATGTTCGTGAATAAGTACTTGTGGTGCACTAAAAAAATGGAGGAAGAAAATACTCTAGAAAGATGAAATTCAATCTGATCCTCAAGCGAGCACTAAGTTGCTTATAGTATAAAAACTAGCTCTAGAATCAAATGAGATTTTATCATCCATGGTGCTGGTGAGCTCATCCATGTGTAAATCCTCACATATCAAGGATTAAATATTAAAAGTTGAGTGTGTGCATGAGTTCCACCAATCAGAAGTTCCTTAGCATTGTGTTAGGAAAGTAACAAAAGTGGAAGGAAAAGAAGGAGGGGCGAAGTTTGTGAAAATTCCTTCCATCCCTAGCGTAGGAGAATATAAGAAAGGGTAGGAAAGAGCAAGGCAAATTTCGCATGGGGAAAATAGAACATAGTTTAAAAGTAGGGTGACATGCAAGTGTGAAAGGGAAATTACCAACTTACCAAGTGATGTACCATTCAAATTAGGAATAATATGAAATTGTAATATCTATATCACAAAGAAGTAATTCCATGACAAAAATGAATCTTCACTTACCTTTGCAGCATTTATCTCATATTGATCCTGAACCTCGTTGAGTAATGCAGGCCAAGAATCATACCCCATCTTTTGCCATGAACACACAAGAGCAATAATAGGCTCCAACTGATCTGCATCGCACGAAAAATAAAGTGATACAAATACCAAACAAATGAAGTTCACAGTACTAAAAATAAACCAAAAGCATAATGATTATATATGCAACAAAAGACGTATGTCATGCGCAACTAACATACCAGAGAAAGAGAACTTGGAACCATTTTCTTCTAATACTCTGGCTCTGTTGATTAAGAAGCGCAGCCCTAAAAGAGCCTTCAAACAACAAAATATTTCAGTTACCCCATATGCAAAAACACCAGCAGCAGGCAAAAAAAAAAAGCATCTTATGCATGGATGACGGTATGTACTAAAGCTTCCTAAGCAATGATAGCTTCATTATCATTTGGAAAAATGTTAATCCCCAAAGAAACTAGAGAGTGCTACTCCTACGTCACAATTTCAGGGTGAGCATTTCCCTTTCAACTGAAGCCCAAGGGAAGGCCTCTACTTGAACTTCAATCCTCGCAAATGGGAAAGCTAACAATTTTTTTGCAGAAAATAAAGCTTACTCAATCCTTATCCTTTTATTGGAGTGTCATATAACGTATATACAGTGACTCTTATTCACACTTACTTTTACATTTAAGTGACTTTCTATTTTGCAAATTTTATAGATCTAGAAACATTAAAAAGTTTATCAGGTCTAGAAAATCAAGATTGGGTGAGAAAAAATTCAAAAGAATTTGCAACTACACCTTCAAATTTTAAATTAAGTATACAAGATAATATATAGGCCTTCATTTGGACCTTGTTTTAAGCACTGTTAAGGCTTTTTTTTTTTTTAAATGTTGCACTTATTCATTAGAAACATCTCCAAATGAACGAAAAGTGGTCATGTTTATTACCTTTCCCAGAGGTGTACTCATAGGAATAACCAAAAGCATATCTATTGCATCAATCATTTTGCGGAGACCAGGGTGATCTTCCCACTCATTCAGAAGGCTAAGAATTTTCTGCTGAAGACTAGTAAGCAACTTCACCATTTTAGCCAGTTCAGAAGCATTCGAGTCCTAGTCACATGTATGAAATGAAGTCATCATGAATGTGAGAAAAAGAATAAAATTAAAAAAAAAAAACAATTTGTGAATGAAAATAAATGAAAGCTTCAAAACCTTATAAAATTTGTAATTTGGTGATGCTTTATGAGATGAAACAAATAACCTCTCATGCTCCAAAGAAAGACGAAGTAAATGCTCAGGCACTAGTTTAGCATCCAAAGTAGAAGAAGCTGGACCTCCTAAACCTGCACGTATAAACCAAATGCAAACATTCATCAATGAGAAGATTAAATGCATTTAATAGCGAAGGGCAAATAGATAACATCACCTCTAATAATTCCTGATCCCAGCGAATAAGAGTTGGTGAATAAGAACAACCTATCAGCATCAGATACATGAAAAGTTCCAGCCTGAAAATAAACCAAATATATGTTGAGGCACATAGCAAAATGTACATCTGTAATCTGTCAGTTTCAACTAGCATATTGATACACATAAATTTACAAAGAAACAAATTTAAGATGTGAGATCATCTCATGGACAAATTAAATAAGAATGCTACGGAACAGACTCAATATGTTATGTTGCAAAACAGCAAATATCAGTTTTTTCTCTGCTCCTGAATGCATGTGTATGTATGCAATGTAAGCATCACTTTCACATCTTGTCTTGTACTTCTAATAACAGATTGGCTAGGCTTTCTATTTCGTTATCTTGCAAGGGCAGAACAGTAGCATCACCAGGAAGCAAACAAGCAAAGCAAGAATTAATTGACAAAAGGATAACAACACTAAGGAGTACTACCAATTTTAGTTACAAAAAACTAAGGAGTACCAATTTTAGTTACAAAAAACATGAAAAAAAAAAAAGAAAACTGAAAAGCTATGCACACACTTACAGATAAGACAAGATTAACTGATCCAAATAATTGGTTGTGAATCTGGATCATGTTGTTCAGCACATCTTCCTGCATTATGTTCCATTCTTCCTCCAGATTTTCATTCTCAGGACCAGCCTCCGCCTGAATGATGACAGAACTCTTAACTTTGAAGGCAAAACACAGATAAAAAGCAAAGGTACCGAAGTATCACCTTTTCCAAACATTCATCTGCAGAAAGCAACTCAATCCATTCTGAAGCATTCTCATCTGAAAGGAGCTTTCCAAAAGTTGATACATCAACATCAATAACATGCTTCATCTCAAAGGCACGGGGTCTAAATTTGTATTGTTGAGCATCATGGCCTTCTCTACTCTTCACTTGAATTTTCATGTTCATCCACAAGCTTGCAAATTCATTGAACATCTTATCCAACAACTAATTCATGAAAATATTCAAGTATCAGAATGCATCCTATCTGGGCAAACTCAGATCATTCAATATTTTGGGAAGAAATCTCACCTTGAATGACGTATTATCCATCCTTTGCGCATCAGACACAAAACTTGCTACACGGACAAGAATATTTAGATGAAGAGAAATTTTGTGTTGCAGGAGTGTCTGATACCATTCAATGAAAGATTATTAGCATAAGAGATTATGAAAATACATAAAGGAACAGGAGCCAGTAACAACTGTATGGGAAAGAGAGAGAGGACTGATGGTATGACAAAATTGAGCAAAAAAAAGTGTAAATTTTATTAGAAAGCAATAAAGCTTACCCCCTTTTCAGCATTAATATTGCATGAAATGGAAACCAGCTTTTCCAACACATTTGCTTGCTTTTCCAAGCGACTTGAAGGACTGCTTATATCATTGGAAGAAATTGATTCCAATGTGTATTCCCTTGGGAATCTCATAAAAGAACAAATTGACTCCTGCAACATTCTCCATGTCAGCCACTCAGACAAATGACAGTGTTTAAAAATAAAGAGGCTCCATGATGGAAGGGGGAAGGAATTGTCAAGTACCATGAATTGATCCATATTATCCACCTCAACCATATTTAAATGTCTTTTATATAAGGCACCAGAAAGAATCAGTGACAAGCCCAATTTCATCTCATATACTGCAACCTGAACTGGTTGAGCTACATCAGTGTATTCCTTATAATCATCCGATAGTTCTTCAATAAAGCAAGTTGCTGTTTTCTGCAAAATCAAGTGACGAACAAAAGAATAAAAATGCAAATTCCTATATGGTTATGCCTTACCAACAAATATATCTAACATGAACCACAAAGCATACCTGCCAGTCACACACTTCAACAAGAATGTGTTGTAATTCCACATCTTCAACATTACTCACCAAATCCATAACAGCCATAACACGTTTGAGGAACTCTTTGCAATCTTTTCTAAGTGCATTAAATTTAGAAGGGTTGCTGCGGAACACCATCTGAAAATATAACACCACCCTAGGTAGTTGAGTATTGCAGAGGTTGTTCAAGAAGAGTAACAGTAGTACATTCATCAAGTAATTGAGCAGAATACAAGAGTATACGTTTTAATGACAACATAAAGTATTCTATGAATCACACACAACTAACGAGACCAGCCATGCTTTGCCAAAGAGAATACCAAACAAAGATGATATATGTAATGGACCCCAAAAACAAACAAGCAGGCTTATGTTACATGACAACATTAATGACCAGGGATGATTTCTTAACGTAATAAAATCAATAAATAGAAGAAGCAAGGAATAGAACAAATGGACTTACAAAGTAAAGCAGACAAAATTAATGAATAACTTGATGAAACTTACTTCTTCTTGCTTAATATCAAGGTATAATTAAACATTGTAGCAAATCAATATAATCATCCTATACCTTGACCAAAAATTTAAAGCATAACAGACCCTAAAAGGAAATCACAGTAATGCATAAACTTATTGTTCTAGATTTAGAATTTTTAATTCAAAAAAGGACATTTGTTTGGCCGTAGAAAGTTTCTTGAGGCTAACCAAGTAATTAGGGATCATTAAAGATAATTATTATTCTTACGCAAAACAGTTACTCGACTTTGGCAATGCAGAAGACCGTTGTTTTAAAACTACCTTAAGCTTAAACTAAAAAAGTTATTTCCATCAACTGTTGAAAATTGGAGAAGATAGCTTGTTTTGCAGTTGTGAATAACTAAATTTCACTATCACAAGATCAAATCACAAATCCAAAACCATGGACGACAATTAAGTACTCACTTTGTCACGAATCAAGAAATCCATTTGACTCGGAACAAAATAATCAAGAATTTGACAATGTATTAATGCCTGTTCAATGACACTATGGACATAGCAATGAATAAACAGAAATTCACAGACCTTTCTTTGAAGCCTTTTTCGCTCAACTTCAAGCATCTGTAATGTTTCAACTCTCTTTTTATCAGCATTTCTCAAAGAGCGCCATCCTGCTAGATGGTCACATTCCTGTCGCACCTGCAAGTAGCCAGTCATGCAAGTCATAACATAGTTATTATAATCCTCTCACAATGAGCCATCTTTTGAAATAGTATCATGTCTTCTCCAGTTTTTACAAGGTGGTATTGTGTATTTTGCTGAAAATTACAACCTCAATTTATACCAGTGAAATCCTAGCCTAGAAAGGAACAATAAAAAAAATTACCATACACAAGAAACTTAGTTACAGGACTAAATTAAGAAGATATACCATATAGGCAAAAATTAAATCAATAAAACATTTAAAAGAATCAAATCAATAGAACATCGGAAAGAATCACAATACTAATCTTTTGTGATTTTCAACAAATTTTTTTCTGAAGAGAGAAAAAAATGATAGAATAAGGTCTGGTAACTATGTACAGTACTTACAATGTCTCAGCAAGAACTTAAAATGCTCAAATTGTGTGCATCATAAATTGTCTAACTTAAGAAGATAACCGGATCAACCACAATAACCTGACTATAAAAGCAACCAATGATCTGTAGCACAAAACATGAGGCATGGAATTGCACGAGATGCTGAAGAATATAACAAATAAATATAAAAAGTACCTGAATTTCAAGTTCGAGTGATGACACCTTTTCTTGTATTTGTGAATGCTTGAAAGAGTATTTCATAGCAGGATCCATATCACTACAGTTAAGCAAGAGTCTGAACCGCAACCTCCCGATCCATAGCCATGCATAACCAACATTCAAATAGAAATCTACAAAGAATTAAGTCGGAGAAAATTTTGAATGATGAAAGATGCCCAATAAATCCATGAAAAATAAGAAATAACCTGTGCTTACCAGTTGACGAGCTATTAAGATAAAGCTTTTTAAGTAATGGCTCAATCATCGGATGCATCAAGGAGTTCAATCTTTGATCATTTGAAGACGTGATAAGTGAGCACAGATTTTGCACCTCATCTTGCTGCAGCCACAAAGATAAACATGTTATTAGACATGTAAAGGTGACGTAAATTTTCTTTTTGAATAATCTACAGTAATATTCTTACAACTTGGGCAGTTAGCAAAACCTTACACGACAGTAGTGAAAAGTTGAGTTTACATGGGCATCAAATGCCCATGATCATGCAAATAAGATCAATGAAAAAAACTCAATGACATCTATACATATATACAAACCATTCAACTCAAAGGTTTTAACATATTACATGAAGTCTAGGACTTTTTTTATACATCTTTAATATACCCCAGCACAAGAAAGTTCATCATAGAGATTCTAATACCATATCAAGGAATCATTCAATCTAAAAGCTTAAAATTATTAGATGAGATACAAGAATGATTTTATATATCTCTAACTCATACATATATATGTGTGTGAGTTTAAAAGTTAAGAACAAGAGTTTTGTCATGCGGCAAGTCACTGGCACAGAATTTTAATTTCCATCTTGTTATACATACATGCATGCATGTGTATGTAAAAGTTGACAACAAGAGTTTTGTCAAGGGACAAGTAATTGCCATATTGAATTTTAAGAAATATTAAGAAATATTGCCTCCATCCCAAAACATAAACCTATTTCACTTTGCATATAAATCAAAAGAAATAGATAAGTATTACCATAATTTACCTCAACCCTTCTTAATTATATTTGACAAGACAATTTTTGGAATTATCGCATTGGAACACCCAAAATTTCATCAACCAATGAAGGGTATTTTTGACAATTAATTATTAATTACATCCAAAGAAGGAAAGGGAACCATCTTTTTAGAACAGATAAAATGGTATCTTTTCAAGACAAGGGGATTAACATATGTAAAAATTCCTTGAGCTAAAGAGAGAGTGTTGAGTTGAGTCAAACTCATAACAGTGGCTTTAAATGGGGTTGGTACCAATCTTATACAAAACCAATTGGCTCTTTTGTTAAATAGCAATCTACTCCACTTATGAACCACTTAAATTCCTCACATCTTTTCCATGTGGAATTCTCCAACAACATATAACCTGCGCAAAGCACAAGCCAGAAAAGAATGCAACAAAGGCATACCGTTATCATCTTTTTCTGGAAGGTGTAGAACATAGAGCTGATTGCGGCAAATCTATCGGCATCAAAAACTTTTTGATATGCATATACAATCTGGAAACAAGAGAATACCAAACCTTGATTGCACATTAATTAAAACAAAAGCAAACACACTAATTTAAAAAAAATGAGCTACCTGTTGAAAGAGAGAACGAGCAACAGATGACAGAAAATTTGGTATATCATCTAGTGTGGGAGGACTTTGCCATACATTCTGTGATGCAAGTTCAAGTTTTGATAGATATACAAAATAATCCTTAATAGGATACGACTCTTGCCTGAGATCAACACAAAAAAGGAACAGATTGTCATAACAAATTGTCAATATTAAGCATGTATGTGAGTGAATTAATTTCACAGACAGCTTTTTGGTAAATAGTTCTATTATGATTTTTGCAGATGATACAATCGGTTGGATGAAATATGTAGATAACTTCAGGAGCTGACATCTGAGTATGTTAAATTATTCCCACATTCTAACACTCGCACTTCAAGTTTGGGGATTGTACCTAAGCACACATATAACTCTAAAGTAAAAACTTGCATAATAGCATAAAAATGAGATGAACAAACATGGAACAAATGATTAATCTTACATAATACAGATGACAGATGATGTTTTCACTGGCTGAGCAAGCATGGCAGGTACAGGAATATCATAACCATCAACCTTTGAGCAGCCCTGTACGCCAATCAGTAGTCAAAGCAGCATTTTCTCAAACATAAACATGCAAAGCCAACCCAATCAGCAAAAGATATACCTCAACAGAAACAGGGCAATGGCTCCACAAAGACAGATGCCACCAAAACCACATCTCAAGAACATAACTGGCAAGTTTCGTATTCACTGGAAAACAAAGGACAAACTTGAGCTCATAAAAAATTATATATAAACAGACAAAGGCGTTAAGAATTTGTTCCAAAAAGATCCCTTTTCTTCAAAGATGAAAAAGAAAAAAGCAAAACAGTTTCAAAACAATGTAATAATGGAAAAAAGGCACCAGTCTGCATTGACAGATGGTCATATTTCAACCGAAAAATAGACAAACATGAAAAAAAAGCCTATGCCAGTTTCAAACCAACATAATAATTAAAAAAAAAAAGGCACTAGCCTGCATTGACAGACGCCCATGCTTCAATCGTCCATAAGATTTTTTGATGTGGTACAAAATTTTGAGGTGGTCTGGCTGAATAAGCTAACGAGTACTTTAGGGCAGACTCCAGCAGGCTGGATACGCTTCCAAGAGCCTGTGATCCGAATAAGCAAAGAGAAATTGAACAAGTTACATGCAAGTCAAGACCAGTGTAACTATAAACCTCTGAAATATTTAGAAAAACATCACAATGAAATATGCACCAAATATGTAGCTGGAAACCACATAAGTAGTACCACATCTCGTTAAGACTAAAGCAACCACAGATGGAACAATTCAACTATTCTGGCATCAAGATATATTATGATATGTAATAACTAAATATGCAATCCTTTTGTGCATGCTAATTGGCTTACTTTTATTTTTCATCCACTCCAAGATATAAACATACCTGTTTTAGAAAGTAATTGTTCAATTTAATCTTTTATTGGCAACTATCAATAAGAACGTCTTGAAATAGGGGTAACATAAAAAAAGAGTGTTATTTAACCGTAAAAACAACATTTCCATAATGTGTAAATTAAACTATGTCTATTATTATGGGACAGGGACCACATATCATTATTCAAATAAACACAATACAAAGGTTTGTCCAATCAAAATTTCAAACATGCATTGCATTTGAAAACTCATTTCAAACAAGGCATGAAGCATCTAATTAGCATACCACTGAGACTTCAAATATTGTTCATTTTCTTTCCTATTTAACCAAATAAGGATCTCTTCACAAAAGTTCTAGCAATTTTTAGAGATTTTTTTACAATATACAAAGTTTGATAAATGACAATCAGACATCAAATCAATCAATTCCCTGTGATCAACAGATAGCTTGAAATATTGGCGTTTGGTAAAATTTGCACAACAAAACACACAATTTATAACACCAAACAGACGAATGTGTCTTAACACATGGAATAACATGGCAGTATAGATTTCTTATAATCGCATTACAGGGAAAAGAAGGCTGTATTTCTCAAAAGAATCAAACCATTTGTTGTAATTCTCAAAAGAATCAAACCATTTGTATTTCTCAAAAGGCAAAGTCATGTAAGATGGAAACCACTTGCAAAGGATTACCGCTTGGATAAACTAATGGTGATGCACTTACCAGGTGTAATTCTCTGGGATCAATCAAAATAATTGTTGAAAGCTTTTGCAGCAATTCCATATCTAGGAAAATACTTGTACTGTCTGGTATAGGAAATGCATCCTGCCAGCTAGCAATGCTAGACTTTGTGTACAATATCTCAGGGAAGAAAATGCAACAGGAAGTTGAATTTCCCTCAGCAATGCCACGCTCATATGATTGTACTTTTGCTTCTGACTTGCGCTTTTCAAATCCCAATCTTTTCAGGAGCATCTGAAAGACTCAATTTTAATGACTTCAAAAACAAGAAACAAGAAAGCTATCAAACCAATTTCAAACTGGTAACAAAAGCACAGCACCAACCTGTAGCATCTCTTCCAGCTGCTGCAGAACTTTGTCATGATCTTCATCATATTTACTGGTAATATATAAAGACATGCAAATACCTACATAAAAAATCACAATCATAAGTCAAAGAGATAGAGGTAAACCAGAAAAGCATTAAAATGATCAAAAGCAAGAACAAACTTGCTATAAGTATTTCAGTGCCAAAACACAACCGTCTCCAGTCATAAATAATATGCACAAACAACTGAAAGCATACCCTCCACCATAGTTTTCCAGCTTACTTGTGTTGGCAGAAATGATAACCACTTCCTAACCTTTCTAGATTTCCACTGTACATCTTCTTTTATGTAATAAATGTACCAACTTATTTGGAAACATAGTTCTTAACTGATTCAAGATTTTCAAACAAAACATAACACCAAATATCCCAACAGAACTTTCAAGACAAACCATGTCAAAAAAAAAATTGTGATCACAAAAATGATAACCGCTTCCTAGTTATCATGCATCCATTATTGCATAAAATATGTCGAACATCCTTCCACTACTTAACTGGTTCGGATTTGCAAACAAAACACAATACCCAAATATCCCAATGCAACTTTCTGCCAAAAGAGGGCTAAAAATCTGAATGCAAAGGTATTACCTTGTACAGTGAGGAAACGAAGTTCAGGATCAGATGCAGCAACCATATTGGTGAAGCAATCATCAACTGTTCCGTAAAACATGTTCCATGAGCATATATAGTAGGACACATACAAAAGGAAAGGGAGGATCCACTCAAAGTGAGGGTTATTATCCAAAAATCAGAGAATATACTATGTCATACCTTGCTTATACGGGTTCTTATATGGTTGCCAAAATGTATCACATAGATCCAAAAGCTGTTGCAGTTTGTGATTTAATTTAGCAGTCGGAGGTAGTATTGGATGACCACCATAAATCCATAACAGGGAACGTTGTGACCCTTGATAAAATTCTTTATCTAGATGCTTATGTCCCAGCTGTATAGAACACATATTAGCTCATGCCACATGTAGAATAATGGATAATAACAACAACAAAAAAAAGAAATTGATAGCTTACCATCAATACATTTTCAACAGCTCTTGGAAAGAATTCCAAAAATTTTGAAACATCTTTCACCAAAGAATGCCATGAGAACTGTAGATGCTCAAACTGGAATGAGAAAAAAGACTTCCAGAACATGATGTGATCATCAAGAAGCTTTGTGTATAATTTAAACAGCAAATCATATGATGAAGACGTAACAAGCATATCGAGGATTTCTTTCTCCAATCCTTGAAGAGAATCCAAGACCAGTTTGAAGTGCAGGGTTTCGTTGCTATATTCATGATCACTTTGAACATTCCACTGTTCGTAAGAAAGCCTTAAAAGGCCTACAGAGTGTATAGCTTTAGAGAGAAGTTTACACGATGACTTTGACATGTCACTTGATTGAGTCAAATTAACCAAGTCTAATGAAAGCAGTGGAATGGGGCAGGACATCAGATCTATCTGGTGAAGGGAAACAAGCTCATGGTGGCATTGAAAAATGCACTTCCAAATAGAATGCTCAAATTCTTGTTCAAGTAGATGCATAAAAGAATGGAAAAAATGGCCATGTTGCAGTTTAGAGCCAAACCAACTAAACAAAAGAAGATATAGTCTATAATCAATTTCAGTAGCCTGTTCAATAGCCCAGGTTGCAGCAAATAGAGTCATCTTCCTAGCAACATTCAGGTCATACTTGCTGTTCTTACATAAGCTAGGGAGTATCTTACCAGCAGCCTCAGGAAACGCACATTGTCTCATGGCCCTCATATGAGCCGCTGCATAACTGGAGCTAGAAAAACCATTATATAAGCCATCATCATTCAACAATGATGTACACTCATATTGAGATATAAGATACTCCAGATACATGCAATTCTGTTTGACAGAAGATTCTTTTGAGTAAAATACAAAATCCTTCAGTTTCAACATCTTTGGCAAAACTAAAGATGATTCGACTGGTAAATTGGATTCTGATTGTGGTATCACTGATAAGAATGCAAGTTTAGCATGATCAATAATGCCCAATCCTGCTGACTCACCCAAAGCAGACAAGTATATATGCTCCCAACTCTTTTGGACACTCCAAAAAGGCTTGCCACCATTTATAACAAGCTGTTGGAATAGCTTAATCCAGCGGGCAAGCTCAAGATATGTTATTTGAACATTAAGTCGCATGGCTTCTTTCCTAGCATAGACATGAGCATTAGCCATCGATTCAACTATTCTACCAACAGGAACACCAGATAATACAATAAAACTTTTTACATCCTTCAATTCAAACTCTGCACTACTCCCCTCATGGAGCAACCAGTAAGGTTGCATCATAAATATTTCAACTCCCCTATTTCGCATTGCTCGAGATATTTCACCATATCTTGGATTAACTGTAAGAAACATCCGGAAATTGGGGTGAGGATGCAGAACCACTGGGCTTCCATCAACAATCCCACATTCATTAACTGTAATTGTGCCACTTGGCTCCACCAAAGAGTTGATCCTATCAAGAACCTAAAGCAAATGATCAAAGAGTGGAGCAAAAATTTTAGCAAAAGTATTATTATAAAAGAAATTTGGAAACTTAAGTTAAGAGAGGTGCCAAATACCGTGGGATTACAAAGATTTGCATTTTCCAAAACAACCCATTCACCATTTTCTATGGCCTTTATGAGCTTCCCAGCAACCCATTCAAACTTTCCCGAAAACTGCCTTCTATGAAGATAGTCTAGCAATTTTGAAATAGCTTCCATAGTTCTATTCAGTTCATGGATTGACCAAGAAACAGTTAGACCGTTCTTCACCACATTCACCTTTAATAGCTCAATTATCTCAACCAGAAGATCAAGAGAAGTAACAAGACGTTGCCAGTTCTCCAAAAGTGTGGAGGTTGGCAAGAATGTAAAATCCACTCTAGATGAGAAAGCAAGCCATTTGGTGATTACATCTTTACTTTCACAGAATGCCACCTTTGAGAACTCCAACAATGAACTGCAGTACTCGGAAACATAGCGCTCAACACAAGCACCAATAGACCTAAAGTTTCTGTAAGCATCATACTGCTCAAAGCATCCTACTAATTCAGATATGTCAGTTGCAGATGAAAGGTGTAGCTCATTTAGTACATTGCCAGTAAGCTCAGCTAGTAATTTTATCAATGAAGTCTTCCCAGATGATGATGGACCAACCAAAATGCACAACCAATTCTGATGCAAACAACGCATGGCAGCCTCAAAACTATGGCGAACACTAGGAAGAATATTCAGCTGACTAGTTTTATGTTTAGACAACTGCACAGTATTTCTTTTCACGGCAGTATCACCAGCAATCAAGTATCTATTATTGAGCTGCACACGAGGATAAGAATTTATCAAAGGTTTGACCCCAAAAACCTCTTCACATAATCGTAGAACTTCCTTGCGATCAGCAGGAGTACGCATTCTTTGAACATACAGAATGTTGATAACGCTATCAAGTTGTAGTGTCTCTGGAGCACCTGAGGCAACATAATCGACATTAGAAGCAAAAGAACATTGCCATGACAGATAAAATTATAGAAGAAATAAGGACATGGTTAACACCTTGAATGATCTCACATGAGCGTATCACATCACGCAAGTTAAACTCCCAAGGGGAGCCATCCTGTGCAAACTTGTGGTATACCATAATATCCTCATGTAGTCTTTTATTGAACAAAATTAACTTTGAAAGAACAGATTTTGGAATTGAGGGATAAAGGGAGCTAGAGATGAATAAGTAGTCACTCTCAGCCAACTCATCTACATACACCTGAAAAAAATAAAATTTGAACAGAACTGTGTGACTATATGCCCATGCTAGAATTAAAACTAAAGGAAAAAAGTTTAGAAGATGACTGATATCAACCTTAGTAAAACGGTTCAAAAAGGATCTAGGAAGCCCTTTTCTGCCACCACCCTGAGAAAAGGGATTCTGACATGCAAAGACTCTAAAAGATGATGGACATTTAAAGGTATGGCCAAGCTCTGGAATAAAAACCTCAGCACGATGATCCAGAATAGCATTCAAACCCTGGATGTGAAGTTATATCAGCACTCAATTTCACAGAGAAGGAGCAAAGAATGGCCAAATTACAGATGAGAAAACTAAATGCTAGTTAACATACTTCCAAGACAGATTGTGGAGCAAGATTAAGTTCATCCAGCAAAACCCAACAGCCCTCCTTTAGGGCCTGCAAAGAGTAATTCAAAATCTCAATGTTTTTCTCACAAAGTAAGAAAGCTACGAGCTTTTCAATAGTAAAATCGTACCTGCAGCAAGATTCCATCGGACCATGCAAATTTCATTCCCTCGTCACTTTCAACAGGTAAGTCTGACCCGAGCAAATCCATCAAATCAGTCTGCACCACAGCAAATAACAATTATTTGTACCATCATTGTGGGGAGAGGAAGAGAATGGAAGAGCCAACAGGAAAAGCTAAAATAAATGGAGAAATGAGGAATGAAAGTTGAGGATGCTCCATGGATGATAGAGAATCATTTACCTGCTCAGATAAATTTATGCGCACTACTTTATGCCCAGAATACTTGCCCAAGGCTACGATCAAACTAGTTTTACCAACACCAGGACTGCCCTCCAAAAGTACTAAAAGAGAAAACAAATTGCAAGTATATAAATAATCCAAATTGACAAATAAAAGGATATCAACCATCAAAAACAGTAGGCCTCAGCCCTTCCTAAATAGAAGTGGGAAAAAAGAATTTCGAATAATTTGTAGGTGGGGCATCAGAATACCAATTGGATCTGCAACACATACCAGGCTTTGGAAGCTGCATAGCACGCAATACACGCAAAGCATTTTTGCGGGTGGTTGGTGCTAAAAATTGAAAACCACTGGTCTTGCACACTTCATAACCTATAAAGGGTAAACCTCAAGTCAGAATACATCTAACTGCTACTGAATAAACCTAAAAACATTTTTTAAGATTATAAATGATTTAGCGTATAGAAAAATAGTAATGCAATATTGCCAGCAAATTAGATCATTAATAAATTAACACAGACAGCCTATCAGACATGTTCGAAGATGCATTTAATAATGGTCAATCACTCTAAAACAAAAAGGACTAAATGACTACCATTCTACTTTTAGCTGTAAGATGGAAAAAATTTGATGCATACACTAACCTTTTTCAACATAAAACGGACTGATGCCAAAGACATTGTCACAGACCATGTCATCAGCACAAGGCATATCCGGAGTTGCTCCAAAATCAGCCCAACCACAACTATTCATAATTGAAACTTTATTCAGAACACTACCTGCTAGCTGTAACATCAAACCAAACATTTTCATACAACCCGCCATAGATGACAACCAGACAACAAAAACAAATAAGCTGATGCCAAAAGTTTAAACAAGATGTTCCTCAAAAGCCAGCAAAAATTATGGGAAAATATGATACTAAAATCACAACTAATATGATGTTCCATATAAATTTACAGCTTGATTTTTTATATTTTGAAATGGTATAGAAAAAATTGTGACAACACCAGTGCATTAAATTACATTGGAATTTGAAAATTAAAACAAGCTTTACTGAAAATTAAACTGGAGACACATCTTGGAATATAGTTCAAATACAAATACTTAACATGATGAAGCATGCAGCACGGCAAATTCCCAAACAAAAATAAATCATCAGAAGAACATCCAAAAAGTAATAGCTCTCATAGTCTCCTATTTATCTTGTAGCCAATCAAAAGTTTACAACTCCAGCAGTTTCTCCACCAACCTAATTGGATAAAAATAAGCAGCTACATACTTGCTGAACACCATTAGAATTTTAGAATTGCTAGATTCAATTGCAATTCAATTGATTTAATTGATTTGATAAGAGGAAATGCAGGTCCTAAAATTGCAAACTTTGCATTATTAGCACAGTACACTGAACTGAGTTAAGCGAAAAATGCTCTATTAAAATATTAATTCTCAAAACTCATATACAAAAACCTAATTAAATACCAAATGACTTGGCTATTTATGGTCATGCAGAATCCAATATAAGAAAATTCTACATAAGAACCAATCAAGAAACTTACTAAATAAAATGCTAACGAAATTCTTTTTAAAAACTAAAAAAAAAACTTCCATGACAGTTCTAAACATTCCAAACAGACATTACAAGAAAACTAGAAAATTAGTCAATTGAAAAATATAATAATTCGTATATTTTATACTCTCTTCATCTGCATCAACCTATTTTGTCCAACCATATGTGACATGACTAGAACTAGTCACTTGGGCAATTTAACTTTATTCCTTACTGATTGTTTAACATTTCTGCTTGTTATTAGCTCCAACAAAGACAGAAATTGACAACATTTCTCTTTTCAAGAAATAAACAACAATAATCTAAGATAATAAATAAAGGCTACAAGAACAAGATATATACTATTGAGGCCATGAGCATCAAAGGATCATCATACTTCATAACAGAGACAGTAACATAAAATTTCACCAATAACTGGAACAAAAATTAGTTAAATTAAATACACACCTTAAGTTGCTTTACAAGAAAAGATAGACATTTTTCCCTTAATACTCCAGCCTCCTCTTTGGACAAACCAGTTCCTGAAAAGCCACACGTATGAATATCATAATAAGAGATACAAAGAACAAAGGAGGACGCTGGAAAATGTGTGCTATCAACTCCATCACAGGATGCAACTTGAAACTTTGAAGATCAAGCAAGCCCTGAAATTTTATACCTTAATGAAAATAAAATTTTTAATCCATTGCTACAATAAAAGTTCATTAATATTATTCAATGAAAATTTCTCGCCAATACTTGATCATCAAATATTCATCACCATTTGGCCTGAACTAAATGCATAAAAATGTAATCTTAAAGTTTCATCAGTCCAAAGAATGCCAGTCCAATGAAAGAGAACACCAAGGGAGTAAATACAGGAACGAACCATGGGTGAATAAAACAAATCAGAAACAGGAACAAAATCCTTCAAGATAAGAACTTAAAAGCAATGTTAACAATTAATTATGGTCTAAAGACAGAATCCAACCAAAGTTCGAGAAGGGAGTTCAGATGAAAGCAATATATATGTAAGAAATAAACGGAAAAAAAAATTACCTAGACATAGGCCATCAAGCAAAACAAGGAAAAGCCCATGAAACAATGCATTATCAACTCCCAATCTCTCTTTAGTTATGTTAATAAACTCGATCCAAGATAGGAGATCTCTCACAGTAAGTATTCTCCCTGCTTGTAACTGGTTGAACCACTGAGTCCAAATAAAATAACAAAAAGTTAATTTTAACAAAAAAAAGAGCACAAAGGAATAGTCACTGAAAGAATAAAGCACAGATACAAGGATATTTTTGAGGCATTAGCACAAGATGGGTCACATCAAAACTTTATTCCTAAACTAAGGATTCCTTGCGAGATGCTTGTGTTAATCAGAGAGGAGGTGGGGGACGTGGATGAGGAGCTATGCTTAGGGTTTCATCACGATAAAAGGAATAACTTTCTTGATAATTTTGTTGCTGTGACGCCAAGTAGGGCTTGCCTAGCTAATTAGTCTTGTCAGCAGTATCTACAAATAAATTACAACAGAGAGCAACTGACAAGCATATTAGGCCTTACGGAATGCATCCAAAGGTAGAAAAAATGATATGAAAAGAACTGACCTCCCAGAAATTTATCATAGAATCAACAATGTATGAAAATTCCGTGTAAGGAAACCTGTGCAAGTTAAAGCATGGGTCAAAAAATAGAACATAAAAAGAGTCCATAGCATCTTTATGATTGTCGCCAATTCCAAGTTTATTTTGACAGGCTTACTTATTTGAAGCAATATTTCTAAGTTCATCAAGATCACCAACAGGTGGAACCCAAATCTCTGTGAAGCGATTCCGCAGAGCTGGAGATAATTCCTTTTTACCATAATCACCTCCAGGATTCATGGTTGCAAGAACTAAGAAGTTTTCATGAGCTGTTATATTTTCCATAACAGACCCTCCTTTCTCTGCCAGCGACTACAAAGTGAACAAAGAAAATACAAAAGCTCCAAATCAGAATTTTAAAAAATGATATAGATTACACAAATACCGGGATATAACAATATACGAAATTAGATTCCTCACAAAACAGTTAAAGAAAAAGATCAAAAACTAAAAGGAAGTTAAATCCCAGTTGCCAATTAAGTAACATGATTGATTCATTTGATCAATCAAAAGATAATTTGATGAGGAGATGATGACGTTCATAGCCCATGCATAATGATGGTTGTAAAAGCTCCATCAGCTTTGAAAATGCTGGGCCATATCTCAATGATGACTATGCAAGCGAGGTAGAAGGTTGAAACCTCACATTGCAAACTGTAGATGAATTTGCATTATGGTCCAATTCTCCTACATACCATGTTATTTCCTTCAACTTTTAACATGTGGAATTCTATTCTTTGACACCTCAAATGCAAAAAAAAAAGCTAAAAATATGTTGACAATAGGATTGCTGCATATGAAAATTATATGAAAAGATAATTTTATGATGCACAGTACAAAGCAAATATCTAACAAAATCATGAGAGAACCCACCAGTTTCCTTTCTGGCTCCAAAACACTATTTAATCTTTCAAGTACGCTATCATCAGCCAAGGATATTTCATCAACAAGAAATAGATCACCAGCTTTCATGGCTTGCACAAGAGGCCCATCCTGCCACATAAATATCATCTGCCACTTCTGATACAGCTGACTAAGATTCGAATTTATCTCCTCGAGAGCATCAAGATCTCTCATGGTGACATCCACACTAGAAAGCTGACTCCGTCTATAACTATTTATTATAGCACCAAGATGATCAAGAGTTGATGAAGCATGACCAATATCAAAAGAAATTTCCTGCATCCAGGGAATCACCAATTCCAGTAGCATTCACTAAGAAACTATAAATAAAAAAAAAATCTCTGTAGAATATTGAATCCCACCATTAAATCAGGAAAATTGATGCAAGCCTTTGACACCTTCAACTTCTCAATTGCAGATTTATATTCTGATGCCAGCCTTGATCTCTCTCGGATAGGATAGAATCCCTGTTGAACAACTGGTCAGTCACATTTATTTCCTAAATGCGATATCGACAACGATAACTGATACTGTAGAACACTGAAAATTCTGTAGAAGCAAACGAACCCCAATAAAATCAGATGTTTCTGAGTATTGATGGCAATTCAAAATATGCAACTTTGAACCCAACGCACTACTCAAAAGCTGACAGACAGTAGTCTTTCCACCACCAGTTTCACCAATCAGCAGTACAGGGTCATGTAACTCGTAACAATGCTTGACAAGAAAATACAATCTCCTCATACTTTTAGTCAATATGATGCTGCAAAACAAGAACAGCAGTGAGGGGAACTATGTAAGACAAAAGGATAACATATGACATCTAACACCCATCATCAGGAAAGAATAGTCTTAATTAATTCATACTTTCCAATAGTCTCCAAGTCCCTTGCAATAGATTGAGAGTCCCTTCCAGCTAAATCCTGAAAATTAACATGGAGAAAGAATAAGATAAGAAAAAACAGTCACTCGTGAAGGAAGAGAAGTCCTTGAGAACAAGTAAAGATTCAAATGAAACTGCCACTAAGGCAACTAAAGGATAACCACACAAATATTATGTTGCAGCAAACAGTTTATAAGTTAAATCTAGGCTACAATAAATAGCAAGTAGTAACCAATGTGCCACAATAGCATAGTATAAGACAAGAAGTATGTAGTAACATACAGGTTGTAGCTAGAAGCACGGTATATAGATCACAAAAACTGGTACCCAAAGAGCCACAACAACACAGCACCGGGAATAGAATTTACACTTGAGACAGGCAGTAGACTAAAACAACACCTCCGAATATTAACATTAGGACCAACAATCATGACAAAAAGGTTTGGACCTATTATCACAAATACAAGTCACTACATTGTAGAAACTAGATGCCAAAATATAACATCAATTGCCATAAAAATATGTAGCCCAAATACAAGACATACCTTGTACAAGTTCTCCTTGACAATTTTGACACGGAGATGCTTTTCTAAAACTTCTTGGACCACAAGTTTCTCTCCTTCATCACGCAGTCTATCAGCCAGAAGATAGTAACCATGTTCTGCCATAACTTCTTTAGAATTTCCAAAGGTTTTCAAACGATTAGCCCAACGAAACAAGTCCCTTGGAGTTATGAATCCATGTTTTCCAGCAAATACTTTGCTCCTTTGCCTGTGTAACTGCAACTCTTTCATGACTTCAACCATGATTTTGGCACGGCTTGCAGGGATTTTACACCTTTTCTCTATTATTGTGCTCAATTCATAATCAGGGATCTCATCCACATGAACTTCTACAAAACGATTACGAAATGCTCGAGAAAGCATTTTACGCCCGCCATAGAAAGTAGGCGGATTTTGCGTAGCAAAAAGCATAAAATTTGGATGTGCTCTAATAGTTTCATTCAGTTCAGGTACAAAAAGTTCCCTATTGTCATCTAACAGCCTATTTAATGCTTCCAGCACATCAGAGGGGGCAAGATTTAGCTCATCCAAAACAATCCAATAGCCACTCCGAACAGCCTTAACCAATACACCTTCCTGAAAAACGAGCTTTCCATGAGCATCAGATATATAAGAACCTAAATATTCCTGCAGATCAGTGTGTTCATGGTTGTTTATTCTTACAAATGCATGACCAGTTTTTGCAGCAAGATACTGAACTAGGCTAGTTTTACCACTAGATGTAGGTCCCTGTAAGAGAACTGGATATCTTTTGATGAAAACAGCACGGGCCAAATTTTCAAGTTGCTTTTTAACACTCTTTGTTATTACATAATTCTCCAAAAAATCATTAGTAGAGGAGTCCACTTTAACTTTTAAGTAAGCCTCAAATGGTACTGGTGAAGGTTTATTCCCTCCCAACAACTTGTTCTTAATGGTCTCTTTCATAATCTTTGCACTGGGTTTATCCAACATCGTAAGAAAAAACATACAGAAGCCATCATAGACTGCTTTCTGAAATCCAAACTTTCCCTTTGCCTCCCTTGTATATTCAAGTGCACGGTACAAAGATCTTAAACTATATTGAGGTTTCTGATTAGCTCCATCTTGCAGTCTTTCTTCAGACTTCATTTTGGCCGTCCCATATAAATCAATTATTCTTTCTTCCAGCTCACTATTTGATCGAGTTTCCTCCATAAATTTGTTAATAAATAATTTCAGATCTTCTTTATCCAACACATCATCAACAAAATACTCTGTAAACCTGCTCCGTAAGGAGTATGGCAAGTCTCTCTTTCCAGCATCAGTTGCAGGATTCATACAGCCAAATATGCGAAAACTAGGATGTCTAGGTATATGACTGATATCCCCCCTCTCAGCTAAACATAGCGACCCATAGTCTCCTTCAAGAACACCAGTAATTCTCTGTAAGGTCTCAGGAGGAGCTAAATTGACCTCATCTAGCAAAATCCACTCACCATTTTTAAGTGCACCTACAAAGGCACCCTCTATAAATGAAAACATCATTCCAGACGAAGCCCCAACTTGTCTGATGGCAGTTTCAAGTTTCATAGAAAAATTGTCCCAAGCTCTGAGTGTCTCTTCTTCATTTAAAGGTTTTTTTCGCTTCATCCCAGATCCAGACCTCTCAGCTTGTAATTTCTTCTGCAAATTATCTACATACTTCTTAAATGCATTCAACAACATTGTCCAGTTCTTCCTTCTCAGTTGCTTTTGTAAGTATGCAAAAAGTTTGTCATTTTCCTGGACATTATCAGCATGAAGTTATTTGTAATTCCTCACAGGAAGAATATAATAACTCCAAAAACTAGTAATACCTTAACAGAGAATGTCTTGGAAAAAAGAGACTCAAACTCCTTATAAATGATAACAGAAATTTTTTGTGGATCTATTGGCTTAAAACCTCCTAGTAAATCAGCAACATCGCTCTGTTGACTCAAATTCTGGAGAAGGAAATAACAATTATCAGATCTATGGCACAGAAAGATTCAAAGGCTATCCAAGTTACAAATATTCACACTGAAAGATATTTCAATACAACAGAAACAACAATATAATGCGACTCCATGGGTGTGTTTGTTGGGAGAGACTGGGGAGAGGAGAAGGTGGTGTGGTGTGCATACCAGAACAGTGAGCCTCTGACCAAGCATTGTAGCCAGATTCTGTACAAGTGTAGTCTTCCCAGTTCCGGTTTCACCAACCAAAAGAACAGGCTCATTGTATTTAACAGAACAGCATATCCTCTCAAGTACATGCAAAGAACTACGCATCTTCACAAGTTTGTCTGAGCAATGTAACTGAAAGAATTATAGAAAATATCAGTGACTATTGAGAACAAAACTAATAGATAGATAGATGGATAGATATATATAAATATCCAGAAAGCTTCACAAACCACAGTTTCTGTGCGCTGAACAGTAACTCTTCCAATTCTTAGTTCTGCAAGAAGTCCCTGCAGTTCAATTTACACATGTAAGAATGGAAGCACCAAAATATTCAGGTCTTAAAGAACCTAACTCAACACTCACCTGAATTTCAGGCTTACAGGGATTTAGAATCCCCTCCTCAGAGGGTGGAATCTTCCACAGCCTTGCAATCTCTTTCATTATGGTCAACCTAGTCTCAGATGATGCAGAGAATGCCACAAATACATCTACAGCCTGACAGAATTTAATATGTTCATGAATTGTAAACACAGAAATACACTTCTAAAGGGCCAACACATGCTTTATCTACTCAACTAGTTAATTCACTCATAGAAACATATGTGCATGTAATGTGACAATATCAGTTAATTTACTCGTACATGTGACAATATCAGACCTCTTGATAGATGCAGCGACACTGGTAAGCTGTCAACATGTTTCCCACAGGGCTAAAGCCCAATCCTGCAATTCGTTTGCACCATTTAAGGAGATCCCTATAACCAGAAGCAGAAAGCTGAGGTGATTACACTATAGCTGAACACAAATCATGACAAATGCATTAAGAACCAATTCATTACCTTAATGAAAACCTATTCTGATACACACTGAGAGAGGAACTCTCAGACTGAAATCCCCATACATGTTGCACATACAGAGAGTTGACTTGTTCAAAAGTTTCTGAGACAATAAAATGAAATTGGGGAAATGATATATAAACTGAAACCAGTTATTATTCACAGTTCACACGGGATTAAAGTCTACCTATCAGTTTCCCAACAAGAGGCTCTAAGTCAGGATACCAAGCTTTAACTATATTTTGAAAGTCCTCATTATTTGGCAACCCAATCAGAACTCTCCTCCAAAGAATGCTGAGTAAATTTCCACCTAAACCAAAAGAAAACAGAGAATTATATATATTAACCATACTAGAGATGCTTAAGATCAATTACAAGCATAATTCTCTTTAGAACTTGCATAAATGATCAATATCTCCAACCTTCTGCATTGCAAAATCCATCATTCTTTGACGTAGTAATGGTGGAAAATACCCTAAAACTTTCTGGAACTTTTATTTCCTGAAAAGACCATTTAACATTCAGAATCAGGAAAAATAAACTTTAAGAAAGTCTCAAGAAGAGAGACCAATTTGTATTTACTAATTTATGTGCCTGTTTGTACATGAATTGATAACGAAATAACTATATTTTTTAGGCATTCACATCAACCATTAGAGTGACTACATGACACCCAAATGAACAAACATGTTTTATGCAGCTTATAAAAATTAACACTAACACAAAGCTGTAGGTTTAAAATTATCTTCGTACAACAACAACAAAAGAAAAATCACACGTACCTCTCCATGACCTGTTATGAAGAAGCTTTCACCCTCTAGTAAAGGCAACAAGATAGATTGCACATCTGATGGTGCTTTATCAATATCCTCAAATACAACCCAATATCCATTCAGAACAGCCTGTGAACATAGAATCCTGACAATATTACATATGGGATGAATTGCAAATTCAGATTCACCAAAGCTTTAAGAAAGAAGCAAACCTGGATAAGCGACCCAGGTTGCCATCTAAATTCACCAGGTTGCTCAGCACAGACATAAGTCCCAAGCAAAGTTTTGCCATCGATTTGTTCATCCATGTGAATTGTAAGAACTGTTTTATGAAAGAACAACATACAGCAATAACCATCAGGAAATAGTAAACCTAAAGGACAAAGGCTCCTTATATTGTTCTATTCTTTTTTCTTTGATGAGACACACAACTCATATAACATACTGGGATTTAATCTTCATGCCACCATTGTACGTAAAAACAACTCCAACATGTTTGACCTTAACACAATGCATTTGTGCCACAATTGACTAGGCCGTACTACATGGGAACTTTATATCCATCATTCTTGACAGAAATTTCCATAAATTAAGGACGTACCATAAACAAGGACCTTTATAAGGTTTTCATGTTATCTTCACATAAATGTTTTTACAAGTAACTTCTGGTATTATTTATCCTATTGACCTTCAACTAAGTAGAGTGATCCTTCAGTCCATACCTTTGACATCCTTCACTTTTCATAGATTAATGAGTGCCACCTCATATTTTTATCGTCTACTATATTTTGAGTATTTGTTATAAATATAAGTGATAGATAATGAACTCGATCGAAACAGATAGAACTATCTTAACATGGTAAGTTCTGGAATAGATACATCAAAATTCCAAGTAGCAATGGTCATTCTTTTGGACACTTTAATGCAATCTCAGAATGTTACCACACACATTCCTAAACGCTTTAAGACATCTAATAAAGTTTTTATATAATCAACTCTTGAACACATGAATGATGCCTGAGAATAACAAATTAGAATACCTTGATTCCCAGAATCCTGAGCTAACTTGCTAATGAGAGCAGTTTTTCCAGCGCCAGAAGGACCATATAGAAGAATAGGCCACCTTTGACTCACTGCTAAGAGCACAATATCAAAACTTCTCTTCATTGTAGATGTCATTACAAATGGCCTGCCTCCAGATAAGTCATTCCTAAATTCAAAGAAAAATAAATGTTGAACAATCTCAGTGATCCATATAAGATGAACCTGTAGCAGAAACAAGAACTAGACACCTGGATGGTTGACCTTTACCAGTAGTAAATCTCACTATTAGCAAGCCCGTTGAGATTCATAAAATTTAGCAATGAGGGACATTTTACCATTAAACATATGAGGTCAGCAATTGTGTAAGTGTTTGCTTAATAAAACCAATTAGCTGAATGGAAAACTTAAGACATCAATGTACATCAATTCCTAGCATGGTTCAAATAGGATGAATATGACCAATCATGAAAAACCAAGAACACTTTACTGGTTTCCGGTTTGAAAACACATACCATGTAACCAGCTTTCGACTTTTAACCATTGGTGCAACTTTACAATGCTGTGAGAAAGCCAAAGAATTATGCTCACAAAGCCGGAGAAAATTTTGTTTGTTGAAATCAACTGTTCCATTTACAGAACTCATAGATGGATCCATATACAAGCCAGCCTTCTCCACAGCTACATCTTGACTGAACTCCTCCCACCTGGAGATGAGAAAGAAGTACAAAAATATAGAAAGAACCAAAAAACACTACTACAATTATTAAAAGAATTTTTTCCTTTGACAGAGTTCACAAAACCCACCGCAAAAAACATGAAGCTGCTTCTTCTGCTCCAACGCCAAAATTTTCAATTGCTTTGTCACTCATTTTCAACGTAATGGACATTATTTGTATTGCACACCATCTTATGTCTAAAATCACCTCATCTTGAAAATCATGGATGAGATTAAGATTCTGAGTTATCATTACAAGCTCCAGAAAACAGGACCAATCCCATCTTACAGAGAAGAACTCTGGTTCCATTAGGAGGATACGGTAACATAACTGTGCAGTAAATACGTAGCAACTCGCATCCTGTTGGTACAGTTAACAATATTAAATATAGTAGCAAAGATGAAGACTGATATTGTTAATTGAAATCCTAACCATGACGAACCATGAACCAAAATAAATTATAAGATGCAACGAATAGAAGTACCTTAGAATTCTCAACAACTATTTTATTTTTCAAAACACGTTGGAAAGGAGGTGGAGCAAATTTGAAGTAAGCGACTGCAGACCTACAAAAGGTACCCAGGCATATGTTACATGTACAAGCAAACTAGACCAATCAACAACCAATAGTATCTGCCAGTTTACCCCAATAAAGAACGATCCAAATCAAAGGCACGGCAAAACGCTAGGCATGCAAGCTCATGAAGCACCAGACAGTTCCGACTTCGGTCAAAATGGTCAATAATATAAGCAGCTTCAGCATTAAAAAATTCTTTTGCATCCACAACCATGTCATCCAAGTTGCAACTCAGATTCAACTGACCAAGCAAGGACACAGCTTCATCTATAATATTGTGAGCTAATGGCCAGAAACACCCGATCAAAGGGATTGTATAATTAGGGTTCAAAAAAAGTTCTGCCACCACATTTACGACTTCTTCCTCCGTAACCTCATGTCCCTATAAAACAGTATTCAAGAAAGGAATAATTACACAACCCAAAACAATTGCTTATCAATTGCAGTAAAATTGGTCATCAACATCACAAAACCCTCAAATAGAACCGCGAAAGTCCAAGAAAAATAGACACAAGTAGCTAATAAATGACAAACTAATTTCCTTCCAAGTACTGCAAGCACAGCGTAACAAGCATACCTTGTTTAGAAGGTCTTTAAGCTTGAGAATTTTTCCAAGTTCCGGACAACGTGACAAGAACCTTTTTACCGCAAATTCAAGACTGAAACTTTCCTCCATTGCCATCTGTAAGTAAAACTTAAACAAAAAGAAGTATACTAACGAAACGTAATATTTAAAAAGAAAATTACACTGGGCAATGTGTGATAAAAGGTGTATAATCAAAAAAAATAGAATATAAAATCCAAATTGAAACAAACTTTTTTATAGATAAGTAAACCCTGCACAAAAATAAGCAGAAACCAAATCAAATGACTGAACGCAACAAACAAAAAGAAAATTTATTCAGACGAATCATATTAAATACAACGTAATCCTTATTTTCGATTTCAATAATGGAATTAAAAGGACAAACAATTAGATTTAGCTAACCCTAAAAATATCCGAATGACGGATTTTGGTATGGCCTTGCTTGTTTCTGTTCTTTCTCGTTGGTAAAAAGGCCAAGTCAGTCTCTGGTTGGAGTTAGGGTTTTACGCAGAGGGGTTTAAGGAGGTCGGAAGGACTACTTATATATTGCCGCCTTAGCTTGCCGCTTACTTTAGTTGAGAGTTTTTTCTTTTTTGGGTTTTCATACCGTTATTGTTTAACTTAACCACGCTTCTTAAAAAATTATTAACACGTGGGTGTTTTAGGAAATTAGAAACGAAAAAAATGTCAAAAAAAAAAGGAAAAATAAATTCTAATTATATAATTATTTGATTATAGTAGAAAAATAAAAGAAATACACTCTTAATTTCTTTTTCTTTATTTTTAGATTTATTTTAAATTAATATTTTTCATTTTTTCTAAAACTATTTTTTATAAAAAATTTTTTGAAAAATAGATAGATTATATTTATCTTTGTTTTAAAAACATAAATTGAAAGGAAATATTAATGAAATAATAAAAATATTACTGAAAATGGTTCTTTTTTAAAATACAATATCAAATAGAATCTAAAATAAAATTACAATTTTGAAAATTTATTTGGATTATTTCTGTGTTAGATGTAAATAAAATTTTTATTTTTCTATTTAATGTTAAAATCTGAAAAATTCCCTATTTATGGTATTTTTCTGTGACCACTTCTACCTAAGTCATAAAAAATAAAAATTTATATTTATATTTATATTTTATGATTTTACTTCAAAACTTTTTATTTCTTCCAATGAAGTCTTTTTTCCCTTAAAAACTTAAAATAAGACTAATACTAATAAAATTTACAAAAGTAGAAATTAATAGTTCAATAAATTAATAAAAACAATGTTTCTACTTCTTCACAATCATAATGTTCTTTGTGATTTATAATATATTCATCACATACAACTCTTCCTGCCTTTATGAGTTCTGGTTTTAAGCTTCTAACCATATAAATATCAGTAAGATCTACCAAATACAATTTATCTACAAAATTTTCAATATAAACACAACTTAAAAGATTGAATAATTTGAAAGACTGAGAGACTATAAATTATTAAAAACACTCTCGCACTTTAGATAATTTTAGAAACTCTTCTGAATATAATTTTCTTTTCCTCGAACTTAATGAGTTGATGAGTATTTATAATACAAAGCTAGTGTCTTTAGTATTATTTGCTAGCTCAAAAGGCATATAATAATTCTTAAATGGTCAATAGTGAATAATGGCACATTTCAGGACTCTTTTACAAACTCGTGATCGACAATGATCCTTAGATTCTCTGCTTTTTCTAAGATCCTAAATAATGCATACAAATAAACGAAATAAAAAAGTAAACATAATTGGTGTCTTTAAACCATTGTCCAGCTTAGTGCAAACACCCGTATGTTAAGGTAGAAAAATAAAGTGACTTATATTACAATTAGATAATAAGGAGGGACTATCTCTTTTAGTAGAGATAAGATTCTTTCTTATCTTTGCACGACTCATGACACATGGTCACCATAAGGTTCCATTCTAGCACCTTAGATGTCTATCTCATAAGGTTCTTCATTCTCTTCTATATCTTCTTCTTCCTCCAGCTTTTACCTCTACAACTCAAGTTGCATTTTCTTTTCTTCAGCAATCCTTTTCTAAAGCTCAAAAGTTTTAGCTTGGAAATTCAGACTTGGATATTTCTCTTCAAGCCTAAAACATAAATCAATTGCTTGTTGACGCCTTTCTTCAAATTTTAGATCTTTGGATTCCCCTCAAGGCAAACTATTAGATTTCATAGATACGAACATCCTCATATCTCCTAGGATCAGAAAGTTGTAGTTATAAGTTATTTTATCTAATTTGTTGATAGACTTTCTGTGCTCATACATCCTTCATTTAATCATCATGTTATCTTCATAAAGTTTTTGAGGTTTTACTAAGTTATAACATGAAACTTGATGCAGTTCCCATAACTATTAAGGATATTTAGGAGTCTCATCTTCTTCATATTCCAAAATTGTGCTGGTAATTTGAAATGTAATTAACCCATACATGGACTTCAACTTTTTTATTATTATCCTCATAATGCTTAGTAGGTCTTTTATTGATTGTTCTAGATTAATTTTTAAAACATTGACTAATCTGACATATACCAATTTAGGACTTTCCACTACTCTCTTTGATCCCATATAAAGACTAAGCCATCCATGTTAAGTGGTTCATCCCATTCTCTGCCCAATTCATCCTTCCATCCCTATAGTTTTATTTATTTTAATTTAGAGAATATAATTCTTCTTCTTGTGTATTAAATCCTGAATTTACATCTTTATTTATATATAAAGACCTATCACCAATTAAGAAGACCTAAATTAAGTAAAAAATAGGAAATACAAATAGAATAGGAAATAAAATAGAATAAGAAAAGAATATATTGCTTTACGATTTTGCTAATAATCTTTTAATTTAGTCAACACTATTGCTTTCAAAGGAATATCCATATGTAGCAGTTTTAAGTACTTCACCCAATAATCATACTTTCCTGATGGCTCACGAAGCAAACCAATCACTTCACCTTCTTCCATTATAGGGTTCTCATTTTCTCTAAGAAGATCATCATTTAAGAAATTTTCTCTTGATAATTCTTCATCAATCAAACCATCGATTACTAGATAAGGATATAGTGTGTGTTAGCCTCCAAACATCAGAATGAATAACAAAAAGAGGATAAGTACTACAATTATTTCTTAAATGATAAGAAGTTCTTTTGTGTTTAGTAAGCTCACACGCATCACATACTAAGGTATCAATAAAGTCCTTTTAAAATAACTTAGGATATAATTTCCTTAAAATAAAAAAAGATGGATGACCTAACTATCTATGCCATTATATAATTTCTTGGTGTACATCATTACAAAAAATAATATGACCTTTATTCTCCAAAGAGCCCTCTAACAAATATAAGCCATTATGCATTCTACCACTACCAATCTTCCTCCAGGTTTGTAGGTATTGGAAAATGCAATGAGTAGGGGAAAATTCAACTTTACAATTTAAAGCTTTAGTAATAGCACTAACAGATAAAAGATTGATAAGAAAATTAGGAATATGAAGAACAGATGAGAGTTGAAAGTTTGGTGTACAGTGAATAGAACCTGAACCTGAAACTGAGGTTAAAGAACCATCAACAAGAGTTATGGTTTCTGGCATAGTACATGGTGAATACATATGAAAGTCTTTTAAAGAACTGATCATATGTCTATTTGCACCTGTGTCAATAATCTAAGAATTAGAAGAAGTAGTATAGGCAATACCTGATTGAACACAATTAGATGTGGAACTAGAAGATCTCCCGAGCTGAGAAAGAAGCCATTTAAGGTGTTGAATCTCATTGGAAGAGAAGGCATCTGGATGAGATATCTTGTTGGTATTCTCAGCCATGTGTGCTTGTGTTCGTGGAGGATGAAAATGCCTTCCACCCCTTCCTTTAAGTGGGCAACCATGTAGTTTCTAGTATGTATCCTTCGTATGTCTAGGTTTCCCATAATAATCACATTGCAAGTGTTCTTTGTCAGAATTTCCAGCTTTGGAGATTTCATCCATCAATCCAGATTTTTCAATAGAAATGACATTCATCATAGCACTTCTCTCTTCCTGTTGGACACAGGAATATGCCTGTCGTAAGGCAGGAAAAGGATCTCGATCAAGCACTTGGACTCAAATTTGATCAAAATCAAAGTTCAATCCAGCCAAGAAGTTATACACACATTCCTTCTCTCTTATTTTCTGATATTTTACAGAATCATTAGGACATTCTGCCTTAAACTCTTGATAGTAATCAAGTTATGGCCATAATCCACTTAATTCAACAAAGTATTGAGCAACTGTCAATTCTCCTTGTCTTAAATTATGAACCTTATTTCGAAGTTCATAAATTAAGGCATCATTACCTACTTGAGAGTATGTAATTAGAGTAGCAGCCCAAATAGTAACAGAAGATTGTTAGAGAAGATATCCATGAGCAATATATGGTTGTATAGATTTTAACAACCATGAAATAACAAGAGAATTCTCACAAGTCCATTTATCAATTGTAGGGCTTGCTTGTTCTGATTGTTTCTGATCTCTGGTTATATAACCTTGTAATTTTCTAGCTTTAATAGATAATAGGCAGGAGGTAGACCATGTTACGCCCGTGTTTGACCCCCTAGGAGTTTTGGTAGTTTTGAGTATGCATGTTTGGATGTATACGTGTATGTATACATGATTGCTTGCGTATGTGCTGTGTATTCTGTGTTTGTATGTGCGTCTTGAGGACGTATTAGATGTGTATTTGATGTGTGCATGATGGCATGCATGGTTGCTTGGGTTAGGCGGTATTTCAGGAGGCCGAGGAGTGCGTTTGAGAGTGAGAGGAGGAGTTTGGGGAGTGGTACGGGCGTACGGGAAGGCTGTACGGCCGTACGAGACAGGGGAGTTGAGGAGTCTAGGGCTCCTGGAGGACGTACGGGAGTACCAAAGTATTGTACGGCCGTACGGTTGCTCGCAGAAAATCAGGTGGGACAGTAGAGCTCGCAGGAATTGGGGCGTACGGGCGTACCAAAAGGTGGTACGGCCGTACCGTTGCTCGCAGGAGTTGGGGTTTGTCAGGCTTTTTAAGTCGGTACGGGCGTACGCGACTTAAGTTGGGCTTTTTAACAGCAGAAACCAAGCCTTTTTCTTATGTCTTATTTCCTAAAACCCTACCAAACGTCCCTAAACCCTAGAGACACACCGAAGGGGAGGTTCCTAACATCGAGACAGGGCGAGAGCTAGAAGCTAAGGCTAGAACAGGTTAGCGTGGTGATCGAGGGCAAGCTTCTGTCTTCAGGTTTGTGCTAGACGTTGTATTGTTTGGGCTCGGAAATGTGTGTTTATGCGTAAGGTTGATTGTTTTAGTGGTTCGATGGCTCTGTAAGCCTAGAACCGATGCCTGGGGATTGAATTCCCAATGATTATGCTTGTGCATGCTCTTGATGTCTGTAATTATGGTCGTTGGTTCCGAGAAGGAACGTACTTGAGGCTATGAGTTTCGAGAAGGGACGAGCCGTGTGATTATTGGATGGTTGCCTTGTAATATGGTTATTTGGCATGTGAATGTATATTGATTGATTGCATAACATCTCATGTGAGGGGGTGAAATAAGGGTGGTGAGAATGTATTGTATCGCGGTACAAGAGGTACCGGTGTCTGTCAATTAGTGGCCAGTGCAGGAGAGGTACTAGAGCTAATTGATAACACGGGAGTGAGATGCTCTCCATACAGGCAAAGAGCGCGAGACACGCCAAACCGAGGGCGAGTGCATGTTGACTGGGCTTTCCTATTATGAGAGGCAATACGGAGGTCTGGTTGGGCAGAGATTGCCGTGTGTAATTGGCTGTGTGTCGTATGTATGGGGCTGTGTGCCTATTGCTTGGCTGTGTGACGTGTGTAATTGGCTGTGTGCCGTATGTATGGGGCTGTGTGCCTATTGCTTGGCTGTGTGACGTGTGTTGATTGGCTGTGTGCCGTATGCTCGATTGCATGATGCATGTATGATGGATACTATGGATGTGCATGTGTATATGTGATTTGTGTTCCTAGCACCACTGAGATGTATTCTCAGCGATTGTCATTTGATGATCGTAGGTCCGAGTTCAGAGGGC
>CANYBF010855316.1:0-25475 GCA_948192965.1 Dalechampia spathulata
CCCCCCCCCCGCCGCCCCCCCCCCCGCCGGCCGGCCCCCCCCCCCCCCCCCCCCCCCGCCCCCGCCCCCCCCCCCCCCCCCCCCCCCGCGGTGAACGGTGATTAAATGGGGAGTAGAGTAATGATCTGACTCTCCGCCTCACATCTCACCGTCATATTTTGCCTGCCTGCACTTCCCCCCTTCTCCGACAACAAAAATAAAATAATTAAATTAGGAAATAATAATATTAAAATAAATAAAAAAAATGCATGTAATAGAATAATAGGGAGAGGGGGGGCATGGGGACATCTGTGTTGTGTCCTTTTACACTTTGTCGTTATTATTAATAAAAACATACCTAATAAGATTATTACGTCAGCATCATTTTTCTTACAAATTAAAAAAAATAATTCACAACCCGTCTCCATTGCCATTATTATTATATATATAAATTCTCTTTCCTCGCAAAGTCTCATATCAAATCAATTTCAAGACTTCACTAAAGAACATACATTTGCCCATCTCTCTCTCTCCCTCTCTTTTATCTCCTGTGTCCGTAAGCGTGCATTTTGGCTGCTCTTTTTTGCGAGTGTTTGCTTCTGGTCTGTTTTTTGTTCTCCCCTGTTTCTCCGGAGGTAATTGGATCTTGTTGTTGGGTCTAAAACTGGCAAGCAATCGGACCACTGATTGCAGTCTTCGTTAAAGAAATGTATGCCGATACTGGTTTTTTGTTCCCATACATGCAGAATTCCTCTCCCGATATTCAGCAGCTTGAAGACTATTATAACAACTACCACAAGACCAATGTTTCTGTGGTAACTTCTTTTTCTTTGTTCGACCTTTCTCACTCTCGCTATGTGCTTTTCTGATATGGGTTTTTGACAGTAGATTTCAGCTTTTGGTTTTGATTTTTGGAGCTCCGATTTGTGTTTCTATACACTTCAATTTGGCTTGAGAAATTTTATCTGTTTCAGTGCTGAGAAAATGACGTACCTGGATGAAAAATCTTATTCAGGTTTCATTACTTTCTTGTTTCTCTAATCAAGTTCTATATGGGAAGTCAGATTTCAGATTGTAAGGAATCTAAACATTCAGTGGAATTTGACTTCTTCATTGTATTTTTACTCTTCATCTTATGCTGTGCTCTGCTCCTCTCTTTTGCTGATTAGAAGTCAACAATTAAAAGAAAAAAGTCTAAATTTGGAAGCTTTATGTTTTACTTGGTTTGGGTGCCCTTTTAGGTTTCTTCTTTCTTGTAACTCTCAGCATTTTTGCTGCAACCAGATTGGTCTAAAATGGGAACAGTATATGCTCTCTTCAACAAACATTATTGGATTTTTATGGTGGAGAAAAAGGAGGGTTTCTTCAAGGAAAATGATTGCACTGTATACAAAGTTCCGTGGTCTTTTAGCTTTTCTCTGTTTCCACCCATTGCATGATGTGAATTGGTATTTGGGTTTCGTCTTTGCGTCTGCTTTTCGTGGTTCCTTTCTCCACCCCACTCATAGGGTTGTAGAACCCCAAAAGATATATATATATATTTGTATATTTTCTCTAGGGACATAAAGAAGATTGCGAAAGCCAATTAAAGAAAGTATTCTCCACTTCCAGTTCACGGGTGGAGACGCTAAATTGGCCTGGACAAAAAAACCCTCAAATAGAGAGAAAATTGCCCTTTTAAAAAGCTCATGTGTGTAGATCTCTGCTTTTGTTTGAAGTGGCTGGTTTTTTCTTTAATGGAAATAATTCTGATCCTCCTGATCTTGATCTGGCCAACTTAAAAGGAACTTGATTCCAAATAAAAGCGTTCTTGCATTCTTTATCTTCATTCTGCTAATTTTCCCCCCTCAAAGATGACGTCGCTTTGGAGCTAAAAATGTTTATCTTATTTGATTCTGCATCGTACGACAAGATTTTGCTTTACCCATGATTCTCTTGGTAATAGAATCGAAGCTCCTTAATTGGTCATGAGAACACGCGTGGAAGCTGACGATGAAACTGGTATTTTAGTTCAAGAGCCGGAGGCTGATGCGAATTTTGACATATGCTTGACAGTTCATGGCAATCATTTGTTTTACTTCACTTTGTTAAGCTATAATGACAGCTTTGGTCATTAAAGATGTTGCTTTTTCTCTTTTCCATTACTATAGTACTGTCTTAATTCGTAGGTTGTATGGAATGCGGAATGTATCTACTTCTTCGACATCTGTAAAGTTACTCGAATGCGTCGCTTTCTTATCGTCAAGTTCTGAGTTGTTGAGCAATCACCAAGTCACAGCTAATATAAGAATCTCATACCAACAGCTTGCTTGTTGAAGTTCTAGTTAGTGTTTTCATCGTGCTGAATTTCTCATGTCATGTAATTGGCTGGTTTTCATTCCCCTTTTCTTTTCTTTTTTTGATGTAGAGCAACATGATTCCCACATCTGTTATATCAGATTATGACCTGGGAGGAGAAGGGGATCTATTCAAAGCTCCTGAACCTATCATTGAAGAGCCACTTGTGAGCCTTGATCCCATGACAACTGCCATTTCAATGATCTCCTGTGGGGAAGAAGTCATCATTCCCTCACAAGGACTGAAGGTGGCAGATATTCAGTCCATCCAAGCTGAACAGCTTTTGAACGAGGTTTTCTATGAGTGCAAGAAGGATATCATGGAAAAAGAAAACATGGAAACACCCCTATCAGAGATCCTGGATATTAAGATTCCTGTGGTGAGGACTGATGAAAACCAGATTCAAGGAAACAAATTCCTTTCTGATGCGCCTTTACTGAAAAGTGCGAGCTCAGGATGCTTAAGCTCAATGGAGTGGATGCATGGGCCTGCAGTGAAGCCGAAGTTTCTGGATTTTTCAGGGTTGGATATTGGAGCTGCTTATGGAATGAGACGAGCATACAGCGAGGGAGATATAAAGGTCAGACTACGTTCCTTCTTGTGTTTTCTACTTCTGTGATATCAATTTTCTATATTTCTGGACCATGAGGACTTGTATATGCATTGTGAGCTTTGCCATTTGGTTCGAATTCCCTTAGACGGGGTAGCATGTGGGTCTTTAACCTGTCAATCGGTTTTGTGATGGAAATTTGCGAACTGAGAGTAGTTCAGAATCTTATGGCCATTTTCCACAGGATAAGGCTTGAGTAATTGATAATGGGTTTTTATGACAGACTCTTGGAAAAACTGGAAATACAAGGCTCGTACAATCTTCCCTTGATCGACCTTTAATCATCACCAGCTGCACCTCTGAAGATCGCCAGGAAAAACTTTCCAGGTACAGGAATAAGAAGACCAAGAGAAATTTCGGCAGGAAAATTAAGGTAATCAAATGAGTAAATTTTCCATATGTAATTTTTTGAACTAAAATATAAAACTAAAACCAGCATGAGAACCTAAACTGCTGATAATGTTCGATGCAGTATGCTTGCAGGAAGGCTCTTGCAGACAGTCAGCCCAGGATCCGAGGAAGGTTTGCAAAGACCGAAGACTCTGATATTTCCAGGAGGCACTAACTTTTAATCTGATGCAGTAACTAAGTCAGGAATAAAAGTCATAGAAGGACATTCTAATCTGATGCAGTAAGAAAGGAAATCAGGAGCAGCAGGATAAGCCTGAAGAATGCTAAACAAGTATTGTTAAATAAACCTGAATTCGTCCCCCGCCAACTCTTCCTAAGCAATCAATCTCTTATTTACTATGACAACCTCCCATCCTAAATAGACCCAACTGCCTGAAGTAGAGTTGTACATAAGGGTCGTGTTGAATAAAAAGAGGCAGCGCGGACAGCACCAAGCTTGCTCTTGTTCATACGTGTATTCTGAAAATGGTCTCCCGCTGTCTCTTCTGCAATTTATGCATCATTTCCCGTATTATGCTGATAATGGAATTCTTGCAGCATTTAGAACCCACTTCCACTTCCTAGTTATTTATTGCTCTCAAACCAGGCTTAAATAGTAAATGTTTTAAAGAATATTTATAAAAATTATCTTAGATTTTCCTGTGATGTTTATTTAATGGACTATTAATGATGCTTGTTTATTACAAAACAATTAATAGAATTAACAGAAAGGGGAAGAGTCCACGTGATAATCATTTGACATATCGCACAACTCCTGTTCTCAACTTTTATATGTGTTTATATATATAATTACAAGTTCGTTTGTACGGAACCAGTTCGAAAGGAATTCCATGGATGAAAAGGGAATAATATTTATGAATCACTGTTGCAATCTTGCTTCAAATACTCCATTTTTACCTGGACCACTCTGTTATTTTCCTTTTTTGGCCTGTCGAGATGAAGCTACGTGGTTCAGGCAACTCATCTTCCAGACAACAGCCATCAGAATCTGGAGAACTATCACCAAGTAGAAACGCACCATCTACAGTTCCTTTTTGGCACCATTTTCCCTTCTTTGGCTTCTCCTATCCATCAACTCTCAACAGTTGATAAAGCATATTATTGAACTTCTGCTACTCCGGCGACCCGAGAATTAACAAGCTCCTCCAGCAAAATCAACAGCTCAAAATGCTTCGATCAATTATTCAGTTACCCTTTTGTCCCCAAGTCACCATCTTCCTCTTTTCTCTGCTTGTACCTCGTAGCTCGATTCTTCCGTGTGCTAAAGTGTTCTTCCGTGACATCATAAAATGCCCAGCTGCCAGAAAATATGGAAAAAAAGAAAAAAAGAAAAAGAAAGCAACTCCCTCCCTTTAATCTGTCATAAAGAAATCAATATCTCAGCAATTTCATTACCCATCTGAAATGCACAGAAGAAACCGTCATTTCCCTGTAACTTTCCAGGATTTCGTAAACATATCTTTTGACTTTCAATCTTTTAAAGAATACAAAAAAAAAAAAAAAATCAACTGGTCAACGATTTCATCTACCATCAACCTACCAAAATACCCTTCTCATATATCAACGATATATATAATCAACATATCTCTACCTCCGACGGTTGAGACTTCCCCTCCCGGCAACCGGTTCTCTCCAGTCATATGGTGCCACTTTCTGATTGTTTCTAACTCATAATCATAAATATCATACAGTAAATAAATTTGATTAAAGGATATGTCCAAGACAAAATCTGGATTTCTTTATATATATATATATATATATATATATATATATATATATATATATATATTTGGAAGACGAAGCAAAATAAACATGATTTAACTTACCAAAATACCCTTAAAAAATGGTGGGAAAATTTTCTTTTCATCAAGGTGGTGACTTCTTTCAGAAAGACGATTTAAATTCAATTCCACGAGAAACGAATCGAGCTCATACTCCCACCACCACCACCGGCCGCCGTCAGTCCAAGTGCTTTCACGCTTACTCAACGGTTGCTTCAATCTTACCTCTCCGCCACAATCTTGGTACAAAATCCAACTCCGTCATCTCGATTGGAAGAAGCAACAACAAATCATTAGGAAAAAAAAAGAAGAAGAATGCAACGATCTCATGGCAAAGCAAATTGGAGAAATTTGAATTAAACTCGAAGTATTTGAATTATTAGAACCACAATTAAAAAAAAAAAAAAGGTTGGTAAATTGAGAAAAAAGAAAACACGTCAAGCACAAAGCTAGCCTGTTAATATTACTCGCATTACAGTTTTGTTATTATTAATAATTATAAATTATAATTTAATAATATTGGTGTTGGTATGATATATCCTTTCTTTCTCTATTTACTCTGAAAGCAGTTAGAAAGAGAAGCAAGCTTTGGAAAAAAAAAATACTTAATAAAAAATATAAGTGAAAAGATTAGAGAGAGAAAGAGATAGCGCTCTCTCTCTCCTTCCTATTAGATCTCTCTGTTCTTCCTTCCTCTATTTTACTTTTGGTCCTCTGCGATTTCGATCTTCTCTTCCTTCAATTTTATTCAATCTCTCACTGGAATCCTTTTATGTTTGTTTTTAGACGTAAATTAAGCTGTGCCTTTGTGTTGCTTTGTCTGTGTCCTTGTTTCTCTGTTTTATCCATTTTCAATCCGTTTATCCCTCGAAATTGGTTTCTCCAATTAGGGTTTACGGTTGAATTTAAAAATTAGGGGTTTTATGGTAAAGAATTTTGGATTGTTAGTTGCTGAAATTAATTCATGAGATTACTGATTTTTCTTTTTCTCTTTTAATTATCTTCCGTTTCGATATTTTTATATCGACACTATGATAATCAAGCGTAACCTGAAATCTCAAATGCCGAGTCTTAAACGGTGCAAACTCAACGACTCAGCACGCCAAGATGACGATGACTCTGTTTCAACTCGTAAGAAGAGAAAATTAAACGGTCATTATCCTCTCAATCTTCTTGGAGAAGTCGCCGCCTGTATAATTCCGGTTGGTCTTCATGGCATGCTCCGCTCCTCTAATGTCGTTGACTCGGAGAAGGTGTTTCCTGCTTCGTGGTGCACAGAAGTTTCATGTTCTCCTCCCGGTGACGTGGAATCAGAACCTAAATTGGAAGGTCGAGATTCAACTAGAATTTCACGTCCTCCACTTGTGAGGACTTCTAGAGGTCGGGTTCAGGCATTGCCTTCGCGGTTTAATGATTCAGTTATAGATAATTGGAGGAAAGAGAGTAAGAGTAATAGCTTGCCCGATGATAGTTTAGATGATTCAGATGATGATTTTCAATGTGATTATAGCGATAATAGGAAGCTTAAGAATAGAGCTAAATTTAGTTTTCGGAAGCCGAAACTTTGTAACGGTAATGTGCCCCGTAAATATGCTACATTATGCGACGGAGAAGGAGAGGAAACAGAAGGAGCAGGAGGAGAATTAGTCCTTAATAAGTATTTGAGTTCACGAAGCACACTGACTTCATTACACGAGCAACTGGTACAAGATGACGAGGACAAGCGTGCAGTTGTGGAGTTGAGTAGCTTCGACTGCCTGGAGAGGAAGGACGGGCTGTTTGGACCAGAAGATTTCTATTCGGGTGATATAGTTTGGGCAAATTCTGGGAAAAAGGACCCTTTTTGGCCAGCCATTGTTGTTGATCCAATGACGCAAGCACCAGAGCTGGTTTTGAGGTCCTGTATACCTGATGCCGCTTGTGTTATGTTCTTTGGTCACCCTGAGAATGAGAACCAAAGGGTATGATATATGCATATCAAATAATGAATCACATATTCAATTCATGAAGCTTATGCCAATAGAATTACTTTTCGGAAGATGTGATTGTGAGCATTAATTATGCTGATTCGAATGATAATGACAGGATTATGCTTGGATTAGACGGGGGATGATCTTTCCATTTATGGATTTTGTAGACAGGTACGTTCTTCTATTTGTTGTTATTGACAATGCAAGCATAAAACTTGAAACTTGTTTAATGGATTTTTTTAATCCATGTAGGTTCCGGGAGCAAAACGAATTGGACAATAAGACCACAAATTTCCAGGTGGCGATTGAGGAGGCCTTTCTGGCGGAACAGGGATTCACAGAGAAGTTGATACAGGACATAAACATGGCAGCTGGGAATCCACCATATGACGACTCTTTTTTTAGATGGTTTCAAGAAGCTACTGGTTCAAACCAAGATCAGGAGTTTTACTCTTCAAACCAGGCAAGTTGACTTATTATGCCTCCTTTATCAGTTCCTCCCCGAAAAAGCGTTCTTTTTCTTTCCTTTCTGTTTAAGCGTCTGATTTCTGGTATTCTGACGATAGAGCTTATCAAGTTTGCAACATACATTTTAAAATTGCACGAATATCTTACAGAGTTTCTACATACAACTAAACTGGTTAACTTTTTGTTTCATAGGGGAACTAGCATTAAATTGTTATTCTTGAATTTGTGGGTGCTCTAACATGCCCAATTACAATATTTTTGCCTTTGTTCTTGGATTTGTGTGGGAACCTGGAAGCAATTCAAGCTAGAGCACAATAACTTAAAATAATTCAAGGAATCATATTCAGACCTAGTTTGGAAGCCACTAACTCATTTTGAAAGAGAATCTTAGCCTCTGTTAAGTACTTTGCATGTAAGAATGTAGCTAATGAAAGCAGCTTATCTGATGTATTACTCGCTGTCTCCCTTTCTTGTTGGACATAGCTTGATCTTGCAACATACATATTCATTGGTTGCGCTGGAGCTGAACGGAAAATCTTACTCAATTTAAACTGGCTGTACCTTTTGTCTTAGTTTCTTCTGATGAGGGAGCTTCTTAATTTTAAGTTTCTTTATTTCTTAATTTTTGAACCTGTAAATTTTGGTTATCTCTTGCAGGATAAAGCCATGAGACCCTGTGAAATCTGTGGTTTAAGCCTACCATTTAAATATTCAAAGAAGATGAAATCTTTAAGTTTTGAAGGCCAGTTTTTCTGCAAAACATGTGCTAAGGTATCAGGGCTTGTGGTTTTTTTACCTGTATGAACGTTTTCCCTGCTAGGTAAATGATTCTGTGGCATTTGCATTTTTCTGAGAAATGCATTATTTTGCTACTGCAGTTAACAAAATCAAAACATACCTGTGGTATATGCAAAAAGATTTGGAATCATTCAGACAGTGGGAGCTGGGTGAGGCAAACTGCAAGTTACTATAAAGCCACAGTTCACATTTTTCTTGAATATCCCGTCAATTGTTATTTATTTGTTTTTCTGGATTTATTTGCTATTAGGTGCGATGTGATGGTTGTAAAGTCTGGGTGCATGCTGAGTGTGACAAAATTTCTAGCAGTCGTTTTAAGGTCTGTCTGCTATTTCACAATGTCATGATGTGACTGTTCAATTGAATGAATGGAAGTTTCAGCTCTTCTAATCTATTTATTCTGCTTGAAGGATCTGGGAGCCAAAGATTATTACTGCCCTGCTTGCAAAGCAAAATTTAGTTTTGAATTGTCTGATTCAGAGAAAGGGCATCCAAAATCCATGTAAGCTGCTTATTTAAATTTTATAACCTGTGTCTTTCAAGCTGCTAAGTTGTTCAATTCTGTTTTCCCATTTAGAATTGTCTGGTGACTGTTTGTTTTACAGATTGAACAAAGGGCTTGTGCAATCAACATTGCCGAGTAAAGTTACTGTCATCTGCTCAGGGGTAGAAGGCACATATTACCCAAGTTTTCACCTGTAAGCAAGAAGAAATCCTCAAAGTTGATCTTTTTGTTGCCGTTCTTATACTGATCTTTTCAGTAGGTTATGCTCATACTCACTCGTTATACTCAAAAATTTGTGGTGGGTATGAACAAATTATGGACGTGCAAAACCTGCAGATTGTTCAATTATAACTAGCTTGTCACTGCCAACAATTAAGCTGTTTTTCAGGAAGAAATAATGAGATATTTTGCTAATTTGAGGAAGGTCCTAAATTTGTTTAAGTTTACAGAGAGAATTCGTGTCCTTCATAACTTGTTCACATCACTTATTGGCTTTTCTTTTTCCTTTTTAATTCAGAGAGTCAATGATTTATCCAGTTCTTTTCGCCCATGCATAAGAAGTCTTTTGCAGTTATTTACGTATGTATTTATGTATCTTCATTTTCAAGGGTTGTGTGCAAATGCGGGTGCTGTGGACCACAAAAACAAGCACTTAGTGAATGGGAACGCCATACAGGTTCTAAAATTAAAAATTGGAGGACTAGTATTAAGGTGAAAGGTTCGATGCTACCACTAGAACAATGGGTATGTGCCCTATCAGTTAGTTTCTTGCGCATGTCTTTTGTAATATATTCACAATTGTATCTTTTGACTTTGCAGATGATGCAGTTGGCAGAATTGCACTCACGTTCTGTTTCTACCAAATCTGCAAAGCGACCTTCCATTAAAGAGCGAAAACAGAAGTTGCTTGCATTTTTGCAAGGTATATTTGGTTTTTCTCATATTGTATATTGCAACCTGATTTTTGTGTTATCCTCCTCTGTATTGTCTAAATTTCTCTCGAAAGAATATATTATCATTATTTTCACTGCAGAGAAATATGAACCTGTTTATGCAAAGTGGACAACAGAACGTTGTGCTGTGTGTCGGTGGGTTGAAGATTGGGACTACAATAAAATTATCATTTGCAACAGGTACTGCAATTATTATCAATATGGGCAACTCTTCATTTAGTCTAAGTTGATTGTTGACAGAATACTTTGTGCACCAATGCAATTGTTTGGTGTGAAGGACTACGCAATATGACATGTTCCTTGCGCTTGGACTAATCAATCTTGGCTCAGATTTCTCGCAATGATTCTTTTGCATTCTCACTCATCTTGTGAGATAATTTTATTGTCAGGGATAGATTTAATTGAACTGTGTGTTATGATTTATTTCCTTTTTACTTCTTGCAGGTGTCAGATAGCAGTTCATCAAGAATGCTATGGAGCACGGAATGTGCGGGACTTCACTTCCTGGGTTTGTAAAGCATGTGAAACTCCTGATATCAAGCGAGAGTGTTGTCTTTGTCCAGTGAAAGGTTGGCTATTTTGATTTATAATGACTGACAATTTTCCCATTGCAGCAAGACGAAATCATTTTATGACCCATAAGAGTTCTTGTGTACAGGCCATATCACATGAAATCAGTTACAATGTTATCTTTAGTTGCAAATGTTGGATGAACTTTAACGCTAAGCATGGAATTTTAATACGTTCATAAGAAACCTACAAATGATTTTCTTCTTGCTGTTTGTTTTTTTCATATGGTTTTCTTCTTGCTGTTTTTTTCTAATTACATTTAATTTCTGAACTGTTAGGTGGTGCTCTAAAGCCAACTGATGTTGAAGGTTTATGGGTTCATGTTACATGTGCTTGGTTTCAACCTGAAGTGTCCTTTGCAAGCGATGAAAAGATGGAACCTGCTCTTGGCATCTTAAGTATCCCATCAAATTTTTTTGTAAAGGTAGAATAATCGTTTTAGCCAGTCACTGCATTACAGCTGTTTTTATTTCATCTTAGGGTTAATTTTGAATTCACAAACTCTTCAAATATCCTGTCAGGATTGTGTTTTGGTGTATTATTCTAGTCACACAGTGGGAAGGTGCATAAATTCAAGACAATATTGTGCACCATCATCTAGGCTGTTTTTCTTGCCTTTGTTTTTGTCTTATCCGTACCTCTTGAAATGAAAGGAGGGGAGATTCTCTTAAGCTTATTTTTTACACATTAAAACTTAAAGGGACCGTATGATAAAGGTACCTATCCTCTTCGATATGTTTTTCAAAATAGCCGGTTAGCAATGTTATTTGCAAATTTTTTTTTGTCATTCATTGTCATTTTGAAATGCATCATTTTCTAGGGTTATTATTTATTTTCACATAATTTCACTATTTAGTTTGCAGTCTGACTTTTACTTTTTGATTGCTGTGAACTTCAGATTTGTGTGATTTGTAAACAAATTCATGGTTCCTGCACTCAGTGTAGCAAATGTTCTACGTATTACCATGCAATGTGTGCTTCAAGGGCAGGTTATCGCATGGAGGTGAATTAATCTGTTACTCATGCAATTTTTATTCCTATAATTATTTTATACATGGGGAAACAAATTTGCTAGTTTTCTCCTGAATGCTGTATTTTGATGGTGTAAATTTGACAATTGTGATTTTGTACCGTGTCATCTAACTTACAGTTGCACTGCTTGGAGAAAAATGGGAGGCAGACCACGAAAATGGTTTCATATTGTGCATATCACAGGTATAGAGTAATTGTATGCGATGATGAAGCTAAGACCATTTCTTTTTCAATCATTGACATTTACTCATTTTCATTTTCTGGTTTAGGGCTCCAAATCCAGATACAGTTTTGATCATACAGACTCCTGTTGGTGTGTTTTCTGCCAAAAACCTTGTTCAAAATAAGAAGAGGGCTGGTACAAGGTTAATTTCATCCAGCAGAGTGAAACTTGAAGAGTTGCCGACAGAAGAAATTACTGAAGTTGAGCCGCTCTCTGCTGCAAGGTGTCGAGTCTTTAAAAGAGTAAACAACAGTAAGAAGGTACCTCCTACACTTCTGTCCGAAACTACATGAGTTAGCAGAGAAATTTTTTGAATATCGAAAGAAAATCAATGGATCATGTTCCCTAAATTATCAGCCTGTTACTTTTTTTCTTATCTACATTCTCAACTTGGCCAAACCTCTATAGCTGACAAATATCTGTGTTTATTTTAAGTTGTTTATCTTTTGAATGTATTTCATTGTCAGAAGTTGTGTTCTGAAGATTGAACTTTCCCTCCTTTTTTTTTTGTTGCTAGAGAACAGCAGAAGAAGCCATTTCTCACCGATTGACTGGACCTTGCCGTCATCCTTTAGGCATCATACAAAGTTTAAATGCTTTCAGAGTAAATATACAATTTTATTCCATTTCATTGTTATGTAATTATTGTAGCTTTTGATTTTGTAGTCATGACTAAATCTAGATCAACATTAATTGTCATCTTCTTGTGGTACAGGTAGTCGAGGAGCCTAAAAATTTTTCTTCTTTCCGGGAAAGGCTTTACCATTTGCAGGTAAATCTCGGCCTTCAATTATTCATTAACTGTTGTCTATATTATCCTTCTAACTTCTTATGGCTGCCTGACCTCAGAGAACCGAGCATGATCGAGTTTGCTTTGGTAGATCTGGAATTCATGGGTGGGGACTTTTTGCACGGAGAAATATTCAAGAAGGGGAAATGGTATGTTGTTTTTGTTATAATTCAAAAGGTCACAGTTCCTGCTCATGAGAAGCATTAGCATGTGTGGGGTTCTTTTGCGGGTTATTTTGCTCAATAAAACCAACTGGGTAAGGAAGCGAATTTGTGTTTGTATATGATTTTTTTAATAATAACATGTTCGTCTTCAGGTCCTTGAATATCGTGGTGAACAGGTGAGGCGCAGTGTTGCAGATCTTAGGGAGGCACACTACCGCATGGAAGGAAAAGATTGCTATGTGAGTTAAATTTTGTTGTTTTTACTTCTGCAAAGAGCAAGTGGTTCCTTTGTGACAAAAACTGTTACACGATTTTCTTCTACAGCTTTTCAAGATAAGTGAAGAGGTAGTGGTAGATGCCACTGACAAAGGAAACATAGCACGTCTAATAAACCATTCAGTAAGTTATTCTTTTCCTGACTTGAGTTTTTATTCCTTCGTGCATTTTGCTTCTCCCTCCATGGTGGAACAAGGGGCATTCTGCAATATGGCAGTTAATCGAATTTAGAGCCAAAAATTTTCTTCTCCTTTTATAGTTACGAAGCATATTGAAACTTATCATGAAATGCTTAACATGTAATTTTGGTTGCAGTGTATGCCAAATTGCTATGCAAGGATCATGAGTGTAGGTGACGACGAGAGTCGTATTGTTCTTATTGCCAAGTCTAACGTATCTGCTGGGGATGAGTTGACGTATGCCTCTTTGTCCATCCCCGTCTGTTGAACACGAGAATTTACTTCCATTATCAAGAAGTTGTTATTATTTTAATCCTGTTTTCCTTGTGTGGCAGGTATGATTACTTGTTTGATCCTGACGAGCCTGAGGAATTCAAGGTTCCCTGTCTATGTAAAGCTCCAAATTGTCGGAAATTCATGAATTAGGTTATTATACGCACAGCAGAGTGATTGTTTCTCCACAAGGAGCACTAACCCAATCCCATGCGCAAGGGGGATCTCACTTCATAGTCATACAGAATTTGTAATTTTGCAAAAAAGGAAATTGTAATTCTTTCTGTTCTTTTCCTTTACGTTCCTTCTGTCAACAAATCTTCGAGGTTAATAAAAAGAAGTTCAGGTTTGCCTGGTGTTCTCCTTCCAGGCATTTGTGTATTTTTCTTTTTTGCCCTTTTCCATTCGCTAATCCGAGTATTTCATAGTCACGCGTCCCTCTCCTATTGGATCATTTACCATAAGCACGTACCAATCATTGATTCCCGCTCCTCTTACTTGTTGAACAACCTAAACCAAGTGCAACATAGCAAATCACTTGAACTAATAAGGGCAATATCGTCTTACCGTCACAAATCGTATCCTCGATTCTCTTTTCCCAAAAATAAGAAAAGTAAAAGACAAAAAACCATCTCTTTTATGCTCTCCCACATTTATCCTTGCTGAACGCTCTCTCTCTCTCTCTCCTCTTTGCTTTGCGGCTTTCTCGTAATTTTACTCGTTTCGTACCCGGTGTCTATATACCTACCTGAACTCATCTCCACCTGCCGCCGTCGATCTCTTCCCTCCGACAATATTGGCTGCGGTGCTCATTTAGTTTTTTTCTGAATGCATTTGGTATTCGGAGACTCTGAGTTATGATTTGATTCCAAATTTTAACTAGCTTGCCGCGTTAGGGCTGCAAAGTCGAGTTCAGCTTTGCAGATTCTTAGTTTTATTGTTTTTAAAGCGATGCCGAGAAGTTCACGCCATAGGTCGAGTAACCATAGTTCCAGGGACGCTAGGGGCTATTCTGATTCTGAAAAGGATGCTACTTCAAAAGATAGAAGAAGCAACAGAGAAGACTGTAGCAGTGTTAAAATTTCTAAAGAGTCTGCTTCGGTTGAGAAACGGAAATTCGATTGTAATAGTAAAGGCTCTGGAAATGGAGACTACTTAGAGGAATATTCATCTTCCTCGAAACGGCGTAAGGAGAAGGATGAGGATGGAGTAAGTGATCGGTGGAGTGGCGGCGATGGTGTTAATAAAAACGAAGGGACCAAGAAGTTGAAAGAGAAATCTTCGAGTGAATTAAAGATTAGGAGGAGAGATGAAAGTGCTGCAGAAGTGTATGTGGAAATTGAGCAAATATCAAAAAAGAGTAGTGGAAAGGGTGACGGAAGACATAGAGAATCGACTACTCAAAAGGAGGAGAAAGAGAGGGATGGGAGAGTTGAGGAAGTGAATAGAGACAAATTTACTGATGGTGATGACCTGCTTACAGGGAAGCAAGTTTTTGATAAAATTGGTAAGGTAACTGATTAAGCCACTGTAGTATCAGCACTTTCCAGAGTCCCATGTTTTATTTATAATTAGAAACTAAAGTAATGAGAATCATAGAGTTGTTTGGTACCTAACCATTATCTGATGCATTGAGTTGAAAAGGAAATGTGACTTTAGGAGTGAAAAGAAATCTTATTTGTTATTATGGTGACGTAAAAGGCATGTAATTTGTTTAGGTTTATTTGGGCGCTCTTATCTGCACATTTAATCTATTTCCTAATATTAGGGGAATCAAATTTATAAAAGAATAAATTTTACAAATACATCTGATGTTGACCGTTGAATCGTTTAAAAAAACAATTGATCACATTTTCCCAGATAGGCATTGCTAGTTTCGTTGCTGGTCAACCATTTGATTATTGATTGATCCTTCTGATTGATGTTCCTGATGTATGATGTATTAGGAGGGTGTTAGTTTTGCCTAAGCTGTCGGTGTTTTGAGCGACTTTCCTGTTTGATATTCCTGATGTATTAGGAGGCTTTTAGTTTGTTTGTGCTGTCTGTCTGTGTCATTGACATAAGATGATAGCTTAGTAAGTGTTATTATTTTTGAATTTTACTGGGAAAAGTAAAAACTTGGTGCCTTCTCATGGCAGTATTTTGCATATATTCGGGTATTGATTGCTCTTGTTGACGTGTTTGGCACGGAAAGTCCTTTTTCTTAAGGTACATCACATATTTTTGTTGTCTATCGGAATTTTGAGTTATTAAGCATATCTCTTGAGATGTATGATAATATTGTTTTGAATTGTTGTGAAAGGTCTTGCACCAGTTGAGTGTCAGCACCAGTCTCTGCTTTAAGTATTTTTTGCATTGGTTTCATTTCTTTTTTAAATGTGGATTAAGTTTTTACGTGTATGCCTGCATGCTAACCTACTTTGTTTGGTCTCTATGGTGATCATTGCATTCTTTATAATTAAGGATCACTATTAGATGTATGTTTGAGATTATACGTGATTTTAACTTCCACCCATTTTTCTAAATGCTCAAGTTGAACACGTCAGACAACTTTATGTATATTATTTCTTTATTGGACTTAAAGATCGGTAGTTGATGTTGCAATACAGAAATCATGCTAAGCATACAGCTGGTGCGCATCCTGTCAAAGTCAATACTGTTATTTTACCTATCTGTTAATGGAGGACGGAACTATGGAGCCTTATAAATGTGTTTCTCAAGTGTTCTTGAATTTGCATTTTCAAAGTTATTAACCAGTAGTGGTGTTTGATATATCTGGATATTTCTGCATGAATGTTTAGTACTTTGGTATGAGTTATTACTGCTGAAACTTTTTGACTTTTGGTTTCTTTTCATGCAGAGTCATATTTGCATGATTTATTGCTAAATTCTGAATCAGAGAACCTTCCTGATAGACAATTTAAGAGAAAACAAGATGGATCTGGTAACGGAAATAAGCACCGGGATGATATTGGAGACAACAAGGACAGGCGACTTTCCTTGAAGGAGGACATTGCCAAGGATGGAAGACTGAAGGATGAGAAATATAAAGATAAGTACAGTGAAGCTGTCGTCAAGAAAAGCAGGTATCAAGAAGACAAGCAAAGAGATGAGTGTGCAGCCAAATATCACATTAATAACAGATCTGATGATAAGCACTTGAGGGATGATCAAAATATTACAGAAACTAAACTGAAAAAATATAAGCCTCAAGATGGCCATCATGACCAAGAGCATGATAATGATCGTGATCATGACCATGATTGTGAAAGCTACCAGCATTACCTAGATTGTTGCTGTGATGGAAACCATGATAGAGAGCGAGAGCTGGACCACGAACATGACTGGGATTGTGATCAAGATAGAGAGCGAGACCATGACCATGAAAGAAATCTTGACTGTGATGGGATACACATGTATAATCGAGGTGCCAGACCCAAAAATAGTAGGGGAAGGAAGAGATCTCCTGAAGATCATGATGATACTGAAGATGCTAAAGTTAGAGGTAAAACATCTTATCTTGAGGTAGAAAGAAAATCTTCAAGAAGAAATGTCGAGTCTGACACTGACTGGGGAAGGCCTCAGTTACACCAAGCTCATTCAAATAATAGGGGAGCATCTCCTAACATCATTTCAGAAGAGGCTGCAGATGACTACAGGTAACTGGATGGTTTGTTCTTTTAGGCTTGATAATTTTCTTGGAGATGGTATTGCCTCTGATGTCCCAACTGTTTTAGGTCATGGTTTAATCATATTCTTGTGCCGACTTTTGAATGCTAACTGTTAATGTTTTTGGCAAACTTGAATGACGCTGCCATCTGTCGTTATTGATTTCAGCAGGTGTCTATGAGCAAAAGAATAGGTGATTTTTACATTGATGGCATGTTGAAGTTGGAATACGTGCATACCTATTTCTTACTCCCCATGTATCTTCCTCTTGGCATTGCATGTATGTTGATCCATTTGACCATAGGTTTCATACAGAGAATTTGTTTCTTATTGTAATTGATCATATATTTCATTCATGTAAAATATTAATCTTTTATCAATAAAATGATAGAAGTCAATTGCTGTTATGGAACTTTTTTCACATTTTGTTTTCCATTTTAACTTGCAACAATATCCGCTAGTTTTTCTGTTGTTCATTAATTACGATAAACTGAATTAGCCCCCAATAGGGGACAAAGGATATAAGATGCCGTTCTAATTTTGGTGTATAAAATTGAAAAAGTTGTTTTTGCCAATGTTTTAGAATGGATATTATTACTCTCTGAAGCTCCTATGCAGGTGCATGGGTCTTGCTAATTTTAGCATTTCAACATAATGTGGACCGACTTCTTTCTATAATTTGGAAGTGACCTTTTAGGTTTTTAAGAGAATTATTTTCCGATTAAACCAGATAATAGTTATAATGATGTTGTTGTTTCATTTACTTATTTACTCATTTACTCTTTACTGTTGCAGGCAATTTAAACAAGAGATGGAGTGCAGCAATGATGTGAGGGCACAAAGGTCTAAATCAATTTCTTCTGGAGAAACAATTGATTTGCCTGGATCATCACACGCAGCCTCCAAGTACAGATATTCTGAGAAACTAACGGAAATGAATGATGGCAATAGTGGGGAGTTAGCGGAAAGGCTTTCATGTTCTAAAGCATCACCAAGGGCCATGGTGGATAGATCTCCTTCATCAACAAGTCTTGAGAGCAGCAGAGACAGAAACAGGTCTAGTGTTAGCCAGAGTGTTGAGATTGAAAAGTTGGGGAGGAGAAGCAGTGCTGTGGGTGCTAGAGGTTTGTCTTCTGCGGATGATAGACCAAGTCGCGATGCACCTCTAGATAAGTCTCTGGCAGATGAGTCGACTTCATTTGATTCATCTTTTAACAATAGAAACATCCAAAGCAACTCTGCTTTGATTCCTCCATCATCTGCATTTAGGGGTGGAGTCGGTAGCCCTTCTTTCTTGGGTTCTCTAGAAGAAGATAGTAGAATTGATGTTGGTGCTCGTTCCAAGAGGAATGGTGATCCCAAATTAGGAAGAGGGCAGGGAAATGCTCAGAGAGGTGCCCCAAATTGGTCGTCTCCTGTGCCAAATGGCTATATTCCTTTCCATCATGGGCCATCTCATGGAGGTTTCCATGCCATGATGCCACAGTTTCTATCTTCTCTTTTTGGTATCAGACGTTCAATGGAAGTTAACCACTCTGGGATTCCTTATCATTTTGCTGAAGCTGACAGGTTTCATTTGTATCCTTTTGGATGGCAGAATATGATAGACGGGTCAGGGCCTTCTCACTTGCATGGATGGGATGGAAATAATGGTGTATATAGGGATGAGTCGCACATACATGGAGTAGATGAATGGAACCAAAATGGGTATTCATTTAATGGTCGAAAATGGGAAAGCAGTACAGACATTTGGAAGGGCCAAAATGGTGACCTGAATTTGGAATTTCCTTCAGCATCCTTGAAAGATGATCTTTCCGTGCCTGCTCCTGGGCATGGCATTTCAGTTGGACAGAGAGCTCAAAGGTTACAGAATGAAAGTAATCATCTTGGGGTTCAGCTAAAAATAGTTGAGGCAAAGCTAGCTGTTACTCCAACAAAAGAGTTTTCTGAATCTTCACCCAAAACTATAGATGGGAAGATTCCTGACTCCAGAAAATTGTCATGTCTTGATAGCGTTACTTATCCTTACCATGTTTATTTTTCCAAGCTGGACATTTCTATTGAGCTCAGTGATCCAGAGCTGTATAACCAGTGTATGAGCTTACACAACATGGAGCAGTGTGCTATAGATGATGAAGGTGCTGCTCCGCTAGTAAATTTGAAGGTAGAGTTCCAGACTCATTCTTTGATCTTTTCTAACTTCTGCTTTTCAACCTGTTCCTTCTGTAAGTCTTTTTAATTGCTCCGAATATGACAGGATGGTGCAAGAGCAGTTCCAAAAAGTTCCCTCACGCTATTAAAATCTTCCCTTCTCCCCATGACAAGTGATTCTGTTTTTCAGGTATCATCATCATTTAGAAGAATATTATTTACAATTTGTATCTCACATTTAAGGCATAGATTTGTGCTTGGAACACGTAGAGAGATGCTGGAGATCATTGAGAAAAAAACTTGTGCAATTGTTTTGTTTTATTGAAATGATTATACGATACTTGATGATTGCATCAAAACAGCATGCATAGTTACATCCCGTTTTCTCTGGTCATATTTCCCCTGCAGCAAGTCCTCTCCGTTTAAGTTGTGTGTTCGTTATCATATAAAAAACCATGGTAACTTATCTATTGAGGAAAATATATTGACATAATGTTGGATAAGATGATTTTAAGACTACGGCAAATAGAAAAGGGGGAAAATGGAAGAAAAAAGTTTTGGTCAGTGCCTTTTTACTTGGTTCTCTATAGCATAGTAAATGTTATATTTAATATGGTTCGAAGTCCATTGCAGAATGTCAGTGTTGATTCTAAATGTTTTTAGTTTTAGTCAACTCAGTCCTTTTCAGGGTTAACTTTGAAGAGCCGTTTCTGAAATCTGACAATCTTATGCATTACCTGCAGAGATCCATGGACATCTACAAAAGGCAGATAAAGTGTTTAAGTCGCTTTTCAGTTGCAAATGATGGAATCGTAGATGTTATTGCGGCACCCAGTGTAGAGGGGCAAGCTCCTGATGATAATTTGGACGAAAAGCGAAATTTAAATCACCCTGAAGAAATGGCTGATGCATATATGAAGTTGGATGAGAAGAAAGCGATAGCAGTTTCGGTTGCTGATGTACAGGTGCTGCCGGATGTTGCCTCCAGCCAAGAAGTGGATGTTGTTGCTAATGCCCCTGATCTGATGCTGGAATCATCGGGTGAAGCTTGCAAGGATGATATCCCAGAAAAGCCCATAGTTATTCTCGATGGTGACGAGGATAAGGTGTCATCCAAGATGGCAGATTCAGAAGCCCCACCACTGCAGGATTTTGTTTCAGCTTCCAATGCTGTGTCAAATGCGCCCAAGGTTTTATTTTCCGATGGAAATAACATAGATGGGATCGGCAAAGGTGGTAATCATTTCAATCGTGCTGAAGTAGTGCAGGTGTATGGTGATGCAAGATGTGGTGCTCTATTATTCAAGGAAGGTGCCACCAAGGCATCTGCGGATTTAATGCCTGGGTCGAATGAGTCTGAGTCGGTAATGTTAAGTCGAATTTATCATTCTCCTGAAAGTACACATTGAGACAATTTCTATATCCATGTTCTTTCAAGTTTAATCGTTTTGGCTGTTTCTCATTGTGGTGCCTTAGTTTGGGCAAGGAAATAAAACTGGAATCTGCTTTATAGTACCATGGTTAGGGGAACTGGGCCTGATGAATTTACGTTGCTACCTCTCTGGGATCTGGTCCTTGTCGAACCAGCGCTGGCAAATCTAACGTTTGCATCGTAAGGATAACCATGTTGCCATCAAATTCATAGGTTTGCATCTGCTTTATAGAATTACAGTAGTAGAGTCGGTGTTAATTGGATTGAAAATGCTGATTTCTCCTCAATGGGGAAAATCTGAGAAACTGCATTATTCATTATATCTAGATAAATATATCTTATAAGCAACCACTTTTTCTTGTGTTGTAACACCTGAGATGAAACAGAGGACGCAATGAGTATTATTAACTTGTTTTCCACATTTGCGGGAAGGGAGGCTGAGATGAAGAGAGCGATAATTTAAAAAGACAAAAGAGAAAAGAACTTATATCTTTACATATGTGATTAGAAGTGAAGGTTGCATGCTTTAAAGGTGTGTCTTCTGCATTGCATTTTTTGTTAATAATCTTTATTTATTTATTCAACTGCGTGTTACATTCTTAATTTAATTCTGCTGCTCCAACAAAATGATCAATGTAGCAACTTCTTGTTTTGAATTCAGTTGTACCTGCATTATTCTCTTTGTTTTATCTTTTTTCCTTGTATTTCGAGTTGGCAATTACTATGGTTTGCTTGTGTTGAACTTATCTTGGTTTGTTGTTTAGTTCAGCTTGTGTCCTACTTCTGGGTAAAGAAGAAGCCCATACTGCTGATCTCAGTTCAAAGATCCCCGGCCACATACTGCTTGGATAGTTGTGGGTCACCCACCAGCAAAGCAATTGTTTGTTTCCGGATGAAATGTTCGACCATGCACCAGGTTTCAATTGAAACAAAACTTGTCGCATTTTCTTAAACATAACAGGTTCTGAAACATGTCAAATTTGATGAGGCGCCATATGATACAAGGACTGCCTAGGCTTGGAGAAGTCTGTTATGTAGTTAGACCTGCTCATCCCCTTTTCGACATGTCAAGTTGCTTGTCACAAATGACTGTCATGAAAGCCACATATCAGTAACTGATGTATACAAGTTGGGGGGAAAAGGATGGAAGAAAAGAAAAAGCTCTCCAGGACATGGTATTACATGGTTTCTCCATCTTTTGACAAGCCATGAATCAACACCAGGGAAGATTTCAACCTTTGCACCAAAACCATGCAATTGACACCAACGATGATTTAAACTTTCCACCAAAAGAATGTCAGTGAATAATCTAATCTAACTCTGAAAAAACCAAGAAAGCAAGAAAAAGATACTCTTCCGCAAGTGGTAGCTATCCACCTACCACTGGCCATAATATAATGGTTGCCTTTGAACCACTAAAACGTATATCCCAAGTTCACGAACCTCTCACCAATAGTTACTCTCTGCTTATCGTATAGAAAAGCAGACCACCTGTCGTTGTCTGGCATCATTTCTCCTGCCCCCCCTCCCCACCATGCCCTACATCAACCCTAATGTCTCTGACCATGTTCTTAGCATCTTACAGAGTCGACGACCCATGCAGCCAATGCCATCTTTATAGTGATTCTATTTCTAACTCTATAGAAGCCATCATTGGCCAAAATTGAAGCAACTCAAGATAATTAGATTTCATGTATCATATCAAGTTCTTTTTCTTGAGTGTTGATGGCTAGGAAGATTGGTTTGTGGGCCGACAACCTTAGCCAGTAATACAGGTTCACGTGCCATCTGGGTCAGCTCAATCAGGGAGTGTAGCATCAGAATTGGCTCTTTAATATAGCAATTAACTATAAAGAAACCAAATAATGGTAGTTTAAAAATCACAATCATTGATAGGTACACAATGCCAATGCACCAAAACCCTCCTTTTTGCAATGTTTAATTTTCGTGTCTTGCCAAAACAAATTGTATACGAATTAAATAAGATTTGTATTGACTAAACAAGTTATTAAAATGAAGGGATGATGAATCTTCATTGAATATGTTCAAATTGATGGGGTTGGTGGGGAATAGTGGTAAGCACGAGCCTCAATACTCATTTGGGTTTGCTTCAAATATATTCCCAACTACCCACTTTCCAAGTATGGGTCCCTCAAACCCTTCATAACCAGATTTCTGCCACCACCATCTCCATCAACTGCCCTTATCATCCAACAACTCCGTCGCCGCCATGGTGGCTGCCCCTGGAGCTACCATCACTCTGTGATTGATTCTGAGAAGTACCCATTTATAATCAATATTACATGCTCGATAAATAATGAATTACAGTACTTTCATGTGATATAATTTAAATCTTTTTTGAATATATTATCATTTTTATTTGGAATTTTAAAAAAAAAAGATGAAAATATCAAATAAAATCTCTACATTTAATATTCAAAAAGTCTGAATTTTAGATATAAAAATAAAATAAAAACTTTGGATTCTTGAAATCCAATAAAAGTGAATCTTGAAGAGATTCAAATCTTCAACTTTCATTCGTATTTTTGTTGTTTGTTTAAAAGAAATACAAAAAAAAAAAAACCACAAAAAAGACCAATCAAAAAAGCGTGCAAACAGACGCCACGTCCCTACAAACAATATTAAATAAAAACAACCATCTCTTTTAACATCCTCTCACTTTTTTTTTTTTAATTTAAACAAATAAATTGCCTTATTTATTTATTTATTATTTCTTCTATTTTATTTTGATCCGCCTCTGAAATAATATATTCATTTAAAAAAAACTATGAATCCTACTCGCTCAAAAAGGACAATGAAAGAAATAGATATAGTTGAAAGCGATCTGCAGATCTTAAGAAAAACAAAAGAAAAGAGAAGTATGATTGGATTGGTGAATGTCAAAAGGCAAGGGAAGAGGGTGGGGGTTGGCTCTTGAGGTAAGGCTGCTTTCAAAACCATCTCACCCTTTCCATATCTCAAGGATTACTCTTTACTCTTGACTCCTCCCATCATTCAAACGCCTTTTCTTTATTTCTTTCTCTTTCCCTTTTTTCTTTCTTTATACATCTCCTCATTCACTATTATTGTTTTTGCATTCAATTGTTATTAAATTATATTTTTAAGACACCTTATGCTAGATGTCTGTTTACACATTTACTTGCAATATAATATTAATGAATTATTTAATTTAAAAATTTAAATTATTAAATAAAATTTATGAGTGGTTTTATTATATACCTCAAAGAATATTAAATGATTCTAAGACTAAAAATTTGATAATATTATCAGAAATAGATAACAATTTATTTTATCTCATTATATAGTAAATGTTTAATTTTTTTAATAAAGATAATTTTATCTAAAGGCGTAAATGAGTTGAGTTATTTAAGCTTATTTAGTAAAGTTTAATTAATTAATAAATGAACCAAATTCAAGTTAAACAATACTCAATTCGATTAAATTTATGAGTCAGTTTGATTAAAAAAACTTATGAACTAACTCATTAATTTATACAAAAATAATTTAATTTTAAATATATAATTTATAAATTTATAATCATATGAAAAAATATTTTATTTAATTATTAATATAAAATTATAAATATTTATGAAATACAATATTTTTATTGACAATTCTTTTATAATTATTACTATGCTCAATTAAGTTTGTAATATATTGAAAATTTTAAAAAATTCAATTCAACTTCATTCAATTATAAATAAGTTAAATTTAAATAAGATAAAATTCGATTTAATTCAAGATATTTGTATCCTTAACTTGTTTATTAGAAAAAAATATTTTTTAGAAAAATATTTGAAAAGATAATGAATTAACTAAAAAATTTGTTTAGTTAAACTAAGGATTTATTTATAAAAAGGGTCAAAGATAATTTATATATTTTATAATTTTAACAAATTATGGAGTAAATTAATATTGTAAAATATGAAACAACCTTAACATATTTTTGACTTTAATTAAATTATATTATTTTTGATAATTAATGAGATTTAAATTATATGTATGAATAATTTATCATATTTCATACTCAAATCCTAAGTTTGGAGGTAACACAATAATCAAATAAGAGTTGAAGAGAGAAAAAATAGAACACAAGAAATTTATAGTGGTTCGGTTAACAAATACATACATCTACTTATGCAATCAAACAACTTAAGTTTCCACTAGACCAATACACAAATACAATAAAGAATTCTTTAACAAGAATTCAATTCCAAGTGTTTTCCCAATGCTCACACTTAAACCCTTACAACAAGTATTTTTCCAAGGCTCACACTAAATCTCAGTCAATCACAATCCCTTCATATCTCTCAAAACATGATCCAAGAGAAAGACAACAATGATTGAAAACTCAGAAATTCTTTTCAAAAGATTTACAACTCAATAAATTAAGAAATACTCAAGAATACATAAAAATGTATTTAACAAAGAAAATAATGATTGTAGATTGATTTCCTACATTCAATAAGATTAATTTACACTTATATAAGCTATTCTAAGTTTATATGACCGTTGGAAATATATTAAATGCAAAATAAAATCGTTATATAATTTTGCAAAAATGATAAAAATACATATTTTGACATGTACGGTCGTATACCTTCCCATACGCCCGTACAGAACCCAAAATATGACTTCAAAATAATATCGAAGCATCGTGTACAGTCGTATCATCAAATGATACATCCGTACCAAATTTTTTGGACATTTTTTCACTCTATACGCCCTTTTTGCATGCCCGTATGACTTAGAAAACCAAATGGTACGCTTGTACCGTACCAAAAACACTGACAAACAAAAAATTATTGAGAACTTTGGTGTGACCGTACCATACATTGGTACATTCGTACCAAAACTGGTTCGCCTGTAACAAACTTAAAATA
>CANYBF010855726.1:0-29792 GCA_948192965.1 Dalechampia spathulata
TCTACAAAACATTCAAGCAAGAATTAGGATGGTTATGGCGTTCATGTTGGCATCACTCTTGCCTTGGATCAATAACAAACCCAAGTATCACCTTGTCCTGAGTACCTCTAATGTTGATGAAGGATTGCGCGGCCACCTGAGAATGATCTTCTCTTTGTTGATGAAGGTATTTCATTTTCTTAACTACGATATTTTTAGTTGATCTTCGATTCTGCTGTCCCTGAGAATGATCTTCTCTTTGTTTCTTGTGCAGTATGATTGTAGCTCGGCAGATTTAAATCCTCTAGGAAGTTTGAACAAGACTGACATATGGGCTTTTATGCGATGGGGAGCTGTGAATCTCAGTTATCCAACCTTAGCAGAAGTTGCAGAAGCTCCTCCGAGAGCTGAATTGGAGCCTATTCGTCCTGACTATAGACAAACCGATGAATTAGACATGGGAATGACTTATGAAGAACTCTCAACTTATGGAAGGTTAAGAAAGATTTTCCGCTGTGGCCCAGTATCCATGTTCAAGGTATGCTTGACTTCAATCACACTCACAAATGCATGGCTAGGTAATTCCTTTCAGAATATAACTTATTTTGATGGAATCTATCATTGCAGAATCTGTGCTGTGAATGGGGTTCAAAATGTTCTCCATCGGAGGTTGCTGAAAAAGTGAAACTATTCTTCCATTACTATTCCATTAATCGTCACAAAATGACAACCCTAACACCTTCATACTACATTCAGGTATTTCTAGATCACTGAATTTGTTATTATTTACTATCATCAATCAATATTGCTCTAAACAACTTGTACATCAACTATTTCTTGCAGAATTATTCACCAGAAGACAATAGATACGATCTTCGCCAGTTCCTATATAATATAACATGGCCTTACCAATTCCTAAAGATTGATGAACTTGTTCAGAAATTAGAAGGAACAACTGGAGAGATGAATGGACACAAAGAGTTGGATGCTATTGCAAATGGATGTTAACAAAACCCAAGTTGGGTTTTCTGCTTCCAGATTTATAGCATCTGCGCTAATTAAGTTTGTGCAATAATACGTCCTCGCCCTGAATTTACGCTCGTGTTGTGGATCTAGTAATTGATCATTAAAAGACATTGTCGTGAGAAAATGTTCAAGAAAACTTGTTTCATGATTTGCAAAGTGTCAATTGTAAGTGTTCAGGCCATGTTATTTCAAATATTATCCTTCAATGCATTGCCTCCTCGATTTCCTCTTTCTTTCATCGAGTGCAGGCCATTTCTCGGTTCAGCCGTCATCTTTTCCTCCATCTCAAAAAAATATCAGATATTTTTTATTTCCCGCATCAGGGACCATCAACTTCTGAAAGAATGCCTTTAATTACATGACAATGGACTATTAAATATTAAATATCCGACTGACTGAAAGTTCAACGTAGCTTCATCTACCGTGCTTAATTCTACTTGCTTTTCAGTCTTCATCTAAGCACACCATCGATAGCATTATCTGGAGGTCGTCCATGCATGCATGCACCGTAAACAAGGAATCAGAAGGGCAGAGTAACGACAAGTATAGCTATACGTAGGGGCGAATTCAGAGCATAATTTCAGAGGGGGCAAATTTACATCCAAAGCATAATTTTAGGGGGGCAAAGTATAATTTTCAGGGAGACAATTATAAAATTTTTTAAATTAGTGGGGCAAAATATATATATTTATATAAAAATTATATATATATATATTAAAAAATTTTAAATGAGTGGGGGCAAGTGCCCCCACTGTGGATCCGCCACTGGCTATACCGATTCTAATATGTGTATATATATATATATGCAATCTTCAAGCATCAAGTAACAAGTTAATGACCAGCTAGGATAAGATCACCAATGGGAAATCCATTAGCTGATCTGTATGTTTTCCATATGGAAACTCCATGTGGGCGTCACCATTTGCTAGCATCATTGTTGGTCAAAATTAAGATGTCATATATTATAAATTGAATTTATATACTAAACTTAGAAATATTTAGGTAATTAAAATATTTTATTTTTAATTTTTAAGTATAATTTTCTTCAATTTTTAAGTGAAAATATGATTTAAAATTCAAATAAAGCAATCCACCAGTAGTTAGAGTTAAAAAAAAAATCGAAAATTGATTTTTTCGAAGTTTACAATTTTTTTGAAAAATAGGGATAGTGGTGTAAATTTATTGAATTTGAAATGGGCCGGGTTTAGAATAATCAATGAAACGGTGTCGTCCGCAGCGCTTCTCTTTCCCCTTTGAGGCACGAAAGAACCATAGCCGCCGTTAGTATTTAGCAGCTTTTAAGAAATTTGTCTTCCTTGGAATCGGCTGTTATTATTATGGCTGAAGTCGCTAGTTCTGTGGTGCATGAGGTTTTCGGCCGCCGAATGGAGGACGTAGATCAGCCAATCGTCGAATACATCGTCAACGTCCTCGCAGATGATGATTTCGATTTTGGTGAGGAAGGTCAAGGTGTCTACGATGCAATTGGCGAGCTTCTTGTTGGTGCCGGTTGCGTCTCCGATTTCGAAGAGTGTCGTCTGGTAAATCTTTTCAGTTGCAATTATCATGATGACTATTGTCTGCATTTGTTTTTTCTACTACTCTTTGGTTCAAGTGTTTTATCTTTTATTTTTTTAGCGGAGAATATGTTCAGTAATGGAAAAATTTATTGGAATTTGGAACTAAAGCTGTTCATTGTAATAATATATTGGAGATAAGTAGACCTTTTCTTTTAATTTAGGCCATTGTTTTCTTGTTGAAGTGGATGCACAAATTATTGGCTCTGGTGACTATGAAGTATTTATCTTAATTGCGGTATTTTATCGTAGGCTTGCAGCAAGCTATGTGAAAGATTTGGAAAGCATGGATTGGTAAAATCAAAACCAACAGTGCGGAGCCTTACAACTCCCTTTAGAATGAACGAAGGAATGGATGAGGATATTCCAAAGAAGAAGCCTGAGGTGATCGATGGTCCTGTGTTGACTGAGCGTGACCGTGCTAAGCTAGAAAGGAGAAAGAGGAAGGATGAACGCCAAAGAGAGGTAAAAGCGTTCACCTTGCGCGTGTATCATAGTATTGCAAATATGGTAGTGAGCGAGTGACATATAACATATCCCTTTTCTTCCCCTCTATGTTCACCTTATTCCAAGATTTGGCTTGACATTAGTTTAATAATCTCAACATTTTCTAAATTGAGAAACTGCTGAGTAATGTTGAAAATGCGATAAGCTATCATTGTCCCTCACTTTCCCTATACTATTTGATACTTTTAAGTTCGTTTTGTTGTACATAACACAGTTTTTGTTCGCTGTCTAATTCCTTATACTTAAACAGGCCCAATATCAAATGCATCTGGCTGAAATGGAAGCAGTTAGAGCTGGAATGCCTGTTGTATGCGTGAATCATAATACTGGCAGCGGGCCAGCTGTCAAGGATATGCATATGGAGAACTTCAATATTTCTGTGGGTGGTCGTGATCTCATTGTCGATGGTTGTGTAACACTTTCTTTTGGAAGGCATTATGGTTAGTTTTTTCACATTTTGCTCTTTGGAGATTTTTCCTTGATGCCAAAATAAAAAGGAAAAAGATGAAGTTTAGTAGAATCTAAAACAATAATTTGTTGAAGTTCATTGCTGTGTTCTAGTTGGCAATGGCTTACCCTTTCTTGCTCTTTTACTTCTAGGTCTTGTTGGTCGAAATGGCACCGGGAAAACAACTTTCCTCAGACACATGGCCTTGCATGCCATTGATGGTATTCCTTCAAACTGCCAAATCCTGCATGTTGAGCAAGAAGTTGATGGGGATGATACATCAGCGTTGCAATGTGTTATGAACTCTGATATTGAAAGAACGCAGCTTTTGGCAGAAGAAGCTCATTTGCTCGATCAACAAGTGAGTTAGTACTTATTAGCTCAAAGAATTTTATGGTTACATTTTTGTATTGCATTATTAGTGGCCAGTTCTTGTGTTGTCACTAATGTGATGGTGCTTTTCCTAAAGAGAGATTTGGAATTCGAGGAAGTGAATGAAAATGGCCAAGGGAAGCAGAATGGGGCTATTGATAAAGATGCTATTTCACAAAGGCTTGAGGAAATATACAAAAGGCTTGAGTTTATTGATGCATATTCTGCTGAAGCACGCGCTGCTTCCATTCTTGCGGTCAGTTTTTACTCCTTTCTGGCTCTAATAGAATTAGTCCAATTAGACCAAGAACTTGATATTGGAAAAGTTATCTACATAAAAAAGTTTACAAATATGAATAGATGACCATGACATTTAATGAAGGACGAAGATTGTTTTTTAACTTTGAACTGCCTAGGTGCTAGGCATCAAGTAGTTCATGGATTAAAACCCTCTGAATTGGTTATTTGAATCAACAGTTTTTTAACAATAAAACGTAGAATTAGAGTGGCTTGGTATCAACATTGAATTAGCTTAACTCTTTGATTTTTATCCTTCTTTCATTGAATTCCAGGGTCTCAGTTTCACCTCAGAAATGCAGAAGAAGGCAACTAAAACCTTTTCTGGAGGATGGCGAATGAGAATAGCTCTTGCTCGTGCATTGTTTATAGAACCTGATATGTTGTTGCTTGATGAACCTACGGTGTGTAATAAGATGTACATATATATATATATATATTTTTTTTTTTTTTCTTTTCCTTAAAGATGTGTGTTTTGTTTAATGTGTTTGTGATTTTTTCTTTTCTGCAGAACCATCTTGATCTTCATGCTGTCCTGTGGTTGGAATCATACCTGGTTAAATGGCCAAAAACATTTATTGTTGTTTCCCACGCCAGAGAATTCTTAAACACAGTAATTTTTACATGGTTCTGATGCAAGCAAATCTGGATTATCACAACATTAGGTCTTCCCTTTTCATAGTTTTGTTTTTATTTCTCAGGTGGTCACAGATATTCTCCATTTACAAGGGCAAAAATTGATTACTTACAAGGGTGACTATGATATGTTTGAAAGGACTCGGGAGGAGCAAATTAAGAACCAACAGAAAGCATTGGAGGCAAATGAGCGAGCAAGAGCACATATGCAGGTATAATGTTGCATGAGCAATGATTCTATGATTTGTTATTTGTTGTTTCCTTGCATGTTCCTTGTTATGTAGCCGAGGAATCAAGGGGGCAGTTTGGCAACAATTGTTGTTAAACAAATTCCAATCAAAATATTAGTTTCTTTAAATTCATTGTTCAAAAGCGGTTTTCATTTGAATCTTTTACTTGATCTCCCTCCATTTTCCTTTATAGTTATGAGCCTTGTTGGAGGACCTTGGATTTCCATAGTTCATTCGATGATTCCTCTATTTGTATTTGATCTTGTAAATGTTCCTATTATGTGGTTCTAACAATATAGTGACTTCCTTCATGAGAAAGTCACTGGCTCATGATGTCATAATATACAACTGGCTTTTTATTTAGGGTTATATGTTTAGCATTTATTTCTTTTTCTTTCCCTTGTTTACTTATAGTGCCTTTGACTCTGGTGTGCATAATGACCAAATAAAACTTGCATTTAATGTATAATTTATATTAATGAATCCAAATTGTAATCTTGTGAGTCACATCCAAATGACAATCTTTTTGCATGCAGTCTTTTATAGATAAATTTCGATATAATGCAAAGAGGGCATCTCTTGTCCAGTCCAGAATCAAGGTACTTATACTTCATAATAATTATTAATCATCAGTATGAAGAGTAGCTTTCATTACGTTGCTTGATATGTTATACTCAATTTTTTAATTAACTTTTCAGGCATTGGACCGAATTGGTCGTGTAGATGAAATTATTAATGACCCAGAGTATGCATTGCTCTCCTCTATGGTTCTTGTTGAATTATTTAAGTTGAATTTTGTTTACATCTTTTGCAATTTCTTCTTTTTTCATCTGTTAATCAGTTAGAAGTCATTTTTCCTTTCTTGTTTGCTTTCACAGCTACAAATTTGAATTCCCAACTCCAGATGATAGACCAGGCCCCCCAATAATAAGTTTCAGGTTAGGTTTGCAGCTTCTTCTGTAGCAGAATTCTTCTTTAATTTTTATGACTTACTGTGTTTCTCTGCAATCAAATAATCGCTTAATTCTGTTGATGTTCATTGGATCTGAGGTCAGTGATGCATCGTTTGGTTATCCTGGGGGCCCCCTATTATTTAAGAACTTGAATTTTGGCATAGATCTTGACAGCCGAATTGCAAGTAAGCATGCCTGTCTATATGGGAATTTTTCCTCTTTCGCCTCAACACCATTCATGGATGTTCCTATAATTGTGTCCAATATAATTAGAGAAGTTGATATGTTGAAGTATGCTGGGCTGTGGGATCTTTGAAATGCTGATTTTTGTCATTATGCAGTGGTTGGGCCAAATGGCATTGGTAAATCAACAATACTCAAGCTAATAGCGGGAGAGTTGCAACCAATCTCAGGCACCGTATTTCGTTCAGCAAAGGCATCTTTCAATTTCTTTGGACTCATTCTATTAGATGCTTTCTTCTTCCATTCAGAAGTATTTGTGTTCTTGCTAATGTCTTAATTGTAAAAGCTGCCTTTCTCCTAGGGAAAAATAGTACAAGTTGATAACAGAAGCCTGTTCACTCTGTCTGGGCACGATGGAGATTCCAAAATTAGAATTTTCTGGAAATTATGAAGATGTATCAAACTCTTTGTTTCTATATTTAGCCTGATGGAAAATTGTATCATCTTGCGTGCAGGTTCGCATTGCTGTGTTTAGTCAGCACCATGTTGATGGACTAGACTTATCTTCCAATCCACTGTTATATATGATGCGCTGCTATCCTGTGAGTTTTTGCTTTTTTCAATTCTTTCTCATCAATCGCAGTTCCAGTGTTAGTTTCTCTGGGGGAGATTATTTCCACGTCTTTTACTGTTATTTAGTTCAATTCATGGTTTAGCAAGGGAAAAGAGAGTTCTTTTGAGTTAAATTAGAATTGTGGATAGACATGTTAAGACATTTGGACCTGTAGTAATTCTGATGAAATCCTGAGAATTCAGTTTGGGATGCAAATATCTGAGTTATTTCTTTTATCATGCACTAGATTACGAACCTGAAATGAAAAAATGTTTTGTAATCTTGTTTTCATGGATGCTTAACAGAGCATGTTTTTGAAATTTCAAGCTATTAAGTTGAGAATCATTCTTGTAGGGAGTTCCTGAACAAAAGCTTCGGGCTCACTTGGGTTCTTTTGGTGTAACTGGAAATCTGGCACTTCAACCTATGTACACATTATCTGGTATTCTTCTTTCGTCACTTGCTACATTTTTTATACTTTGAATTGACGATTTAAGTTAATCAAGTTCAGGTAGGTTTATTTGTTGAAGTTGCCATGGTGAACACGCTATAATTGCTCTTTTTAAGTACTTTGATACATTCCATCAATCATGAGATTTTCCTAATCGTATAACAAGAAGTTTGCCAGATTTTTTAATTTGTGTATGTTTCCGTTTGCCCACTACATTAGGTGGTCAGAAAAGCAGGGTGGCTTTTGCGAAGATAACCTTCAAGAAACCGCACATAATATTACTTGATGAGCCATCCAATCATCTTGTAAGTCATTATTCTTAACCTAGGGGTTGAGCCTTTCTGCTGTTGCATGAGAAAGCTTATGGTTCTGAACTTCTCTTAATTTGCATTCTATTTTATGGAAATGATTTTGTTGTGGTGGGAAAATTAATTTGAGCATTAGGAAAAGTCCAGGAGTTTCTTCATCACGGCCATACATAAGTGCTCATATGGTAGTGGATATTTCTAGTCTTAGTTTGTTATGAACCTTTTGCCTCAAACTTAACTTTTCCCCTCTCACCCACCAACCTGATGTTTTATTTCAACTGCTATCTAACGGGGGTTATGCAAAACGTAGGATTTGGATGCAGTGGAAGCGCTAATACAAGGCCTTGTATTGTTCCAAGGAGGAATTCTCATGGTATGATGTCCATTCTGATTAATGTATATCCGTGATTCAAATCATAAAACAAGTACTCAAGCGGAGCAATTTTTCCTTTTTGGAATTCTTGCTTGCAGGTTAGCCACGATGAGCATCTGATATCTGGAAGTGTGGAGGAATTATGGGTGGTATCAGAAGGAAGGGCGGCGCCATTCCATGGGACATTCCAGGATTACAAGAAGATACTCCAGTTATCTTAATGAAATTATTGTGCAGTTTAAATGTATACCGGTTGCAATTTTTTTATGGAACTATATAACACACCTGTTGCAATTGGAGTGAAGAAACATAACAGATCCATATGATGGTATAAACTCCGAGCAAATTCCAGTTTCAACCCATTCAAAAATGGGCATATATTGGAATACTTTTCTTTCTTTTTGGATATTTGGTAGAAGAAATGGCATCCATGCGGATGATATGTCAAAAGGGCATTCAAGAAAACACAATGATTATAGTTATTGCTTAAAGCCAGCAAGTTAGTTGATTGGAAAAATTGTTGAGCAGTCTTTGTAGAAGCATTCTCTCAAATGGTTCCGAATTGAATCGTGTCATCTGCTCTAAAGGGGAAGATTTGGTCAACGTTGGCATCATGTAATTTGAAAATTACATCCAGGCCGACGGCTTGTTTTTGAGCCAGAGAAAACCGAGGTTCACAAATTATATGTAAATCTTATAAATTTTAACAGATTTATCCATTAGCTGCGTACGTTTTTTTTAAAAAAAAATTTATTTTAAAGTTATTTCATAAAATATTCACATGAATAAAATAAATTTCTAAAAAATAATTATAAGGATCGCAACAATAATGCTAATCACGTCCATAATGGTAGTTCAAGAAGTATTTTTAATTTCAATTAACCGTAATTACATGATTAATATATCAGGATACGAAATAAAAGGCCCGTGTTTTGTTTGGGCGTCTCCATCAGATTCCTAATCTTTCCCTCTTCCGTAAAGATTAGGGTTTAGGAAAAAATTTCCTAAATATCAAACTTCTTTTGTTTTTTTGTTCGTTTTTGTTTTGGGTCTGTTTCCTTTGATTTATGCAATCGATCTGCTTCACTAATTCAACGTCGGCATGACAATGGAAAACAACGATAACACCACCGCCACCAACGAGAACGCCATTGTGTCAATGGAGAATATAAACCACGTTGCTAATTGGGTCAGCACCACCGTGATCTCTGCTTTCTTTTCCTCCCTTGAACGTTTCTCTTGTGTCAATGTTTCCACTACTGATCCTGATGATGACGAAGAAGAAGCTCCAGATCGACCTCTTGCTCTCTCTTCAAACCCTATCAAAAGCGATGATGTTGCAGATCTCCCTGTTTAACGATTTTCCTCCATGTTTATGTTGTAGTATTATAGCTCCCTGAAAACGTGAGGGTTCTTCTGTTTGTGGATGGTTTTCCTCGGTTTTATATATGAATATATGTACATGTATGATTATGATGACGATGACGATCATGATGTTTTCTTGCTCTTTTGTGACATTTTTGCTCATTACTTAATGAACTATTTTCTCTTATGATATATTCCTACAATTTAGTATTAAATTTTTATTTTTATTTTTTAACATTTCGCAGTGTCTTCTCTATCAAATGAAAATGAAGTTAAACCATATTGGGAGTTTAAGCAGCATTATGATTTGCTGGTGTTGTGGGGTTATTCATCCATTGTTTCTGTTGTAATGTGATGATGTTGAATGAATGTGCTCAAGATTCATTTGTCATGCGCTTCATAAGGTATATGGTACAATGCTGGATGCTTCAAATGTTTACATATCTAGTAAACTGTAAAGTTTATAGAAACGATCATTAACCAAGTGCGGCTTCTTGTTTAATGTCACAAACAGATGTGAGTTATAGTCATTGTTATTAGTTTATCTGCTGCTGATTTCTCTTGACTTAAAAGCAAGCGTAAAAGTTAATTTTGGTCTCCATAACAATCATGAAAAGTAGCTAACTTTGGATGCCTTTAGAAAATAAAGGGAAATTTTTCTTTGAACAGCTTTTCAGACCTTGTGATGACCTGTGAAAATCTTCAGTTTCTGATAGCAGTTGAGCATCTTTCCAGGAAACACCAAGATAACGATGCCAATAAAGGTTAGTTTGAAAAATGCATTATATCTCTACTGAAATTTGTTTTGTATTGTTGGCTCCTATACATTTTCACATCTGAACCACAGTTAACATAATAATCTTATAAATGGAGCGAGTGTTCGAATTCATGCTGGATGAGGTGGGGATTATATAGAGGTGCTTAGTTCACATAGGCTGTCATGCTATATTTTTGTGTCAGCAGTTGTGCCCTTTAGTTTCTGAATTAGTTGACATCGATTCCTTCCTTTATCTTACACTATACATGGGGGTTGATCTTGTTATATTGACACAGCATTGTATTGAGAAAGCCTGGACAAGGAAAATTGAATAACATGTAAAAATGAAAAGGAGATTTGATGGTGATGATTACATCTTTTTCTTCTTGAAGTCTTTCATTGCCTCCATTTGCAATCCGGCTGCTCTATAACATTCACATTTCTCTTACTTCATCTATATTCCCCGTAGTTTTGCACACTTGATTCGTTGTACACTTGCAAAATTGCTACATGCATATGGTGTATCTGGGCAGGATGTACAAGATATTCGACTTATGGGCATCAGTCGTTTTGATGCTTCTTCCAGCAGATCAGCATAGTGATGCAACGTCTAATTATGTACAGCCTTGCTCTTGTTCCCTTCAAACCCTTGCTGGTTTCTTGAGCTCTGGTTCGTCTCCTTGGTGAAGAACCATTTTTTCCCCTGGATGTCGACAATTCCATGGCGTTGATGTTTAACTCAGGTGTTCCTTTTCTTTTCTTCCGTTTTCTACCACAGCCTAGCATCAGTCTCTCTCTATATAAAGACGAGTCTCTTTACATCAGTTACTGGAGTTCAATTTCGGTTTTATTTTGGGAGTCCGAAAATAATTGGTGGAACGTGGATGTGGCGATGACGCGGGGTTACCAGCTCTAGTAAGCTTTTTGTTGGTCTACCAGGGAAGTGGTTTTTATTGTCATCAGCTTCCCTGGTTTTAACATCCAGGTTTTCAGGGTAATTGTCTCCTGCATTACCCAATTCAGTTTAAGCTTCCTGGATCTATGACCCTAAATGACAAACGGGTAACTTGACCTTGTAGACATATTCAGAAACTTTTGTCTGTATAGCTTATCCCCTTTATAATCCACGATACGTGAATCACAGTTACGTTTAGATGAGGTGAGATTAGCCTATCCCCATCTCATGAGAAATACAGGAGTCAAATCGTGGTTTTTGACCCACCTTGAACGTGTGTTTTTAATGTTTTAAACTAGTTACACCCTCTTTTATTATGTTTTTCATCTACAGAATTTCTACGGCAATGTCATGATTGCATCTGCAAGTACCGAAGGAGCTGCATTTTCACGGCTATTTTGATGACTACTTGAATTCTTGCTTCACCATTTTCTTTTTTTCCAGTGTTTTCATTACCACGAAACCTTCATCGTAGTGATCTTACAAACTCGTCAACAGGATCTTTCGTTGGTTCACCATGCATGCATCTTGTCTTGCAGCGAAGCAGGTACACTATACACTACGCGTTGCCAAAAATTGAATGTGTCAAATTCAACATCTGAAATCAAATTAAGCCGACATTGCTAACCTCTGTAGCGTACCTTTATGAACTTTCCTGAAAATGTAATTTGCCAAGTATGAGGAGTGGGAAAGATAAGAATCCGTTTGCTGTCGGGCCATGGCTTAGAGAATGGTGTGCTTATTTGCCAAGCGAACTCATTTGAAGTTCGTTCAAACCAAAACTGAAACTAAGCTCTAAATGATTGCCCAAACTTTCAACTCATCAAACATTAAATTTGGATTTGGCCGTCCTCAGCCAATATGGTGAGAGCCAGTATACGTACATTTTGTCAGAAAATATATGTATATATATATGGTACAATACTTGCCTAACTTTATTTATCTCTTCATGTATAGATCAAATCATACAACAGAGAATCATGTTTATATTCAATAAGCCTTTTTCACTATTAAGTTGCATGGGCCTGTCGTGTCATGTCTATTTCTTCTTGATATAGAACCAAAATGTCTACAATATTCAGGTAAGGATGTCATGTGCTTGAAAATAGAAAGCAAAGCGATGCCTTAAGATCTATGTCCTGATTTTATTGATGCATGCAAGAAAAAGAAAGCATGGCTCAGAGAGCTGTGAATGGTTCACTGATTTCATTAAAAATATTGAAACGTGATATGCATGGTAGAGATAATATAGGATATACAAAGCTAATGATAAACATTATCGAGACCCAACTCAAGCAGTGCAAAATCTAAACAAAATTAGGCATCAATCTTTCGATTGCTAGGTCCTTTTATTTGTAATACTCAAAGCAATATTGAATCGATAAAGGAGTCGAACTGATCAGGATAGTTATTTGTCTGTCGAAGCTGTTCGTATTCCTCGAATGTCTCAGCCAGCAATTCATCATTTTTGGGTGTGTAAAATTGGCATGGAGTGACGTGATCGTAAGCAAGATTATGTAGATGATGATCTTCCTTGCAAGGCAGAGTAGCCTCTCCGTCGCTCACCTCTAACCCAGACCATTCCCAAGGAAGATTATATACTTGTTTTCCATGATCGAATCCTGCATGAATACATACACCACTTTCCTTGAAAACACTACTTGTCCTTGCATCTGAGAGTGAAGAAACCCTTACTGCTTTTGGAATATGAATTTTGGTCTTCTTACTCTTTCCATTGGGACTTTCTTGAGTACCTTTGTGAGTATTGGGTTTGGAAGTAATTTTCTGACCACTAAAGCATTTCTCTTCGGTCCCTGATGAAGTACTACTGCTGTTGCGCTTTTTTCTGAGATGGGAATTCCAATAGTTTTTTATTTCATTATCAGTCCGGCCAGGTAATCTTCCTGCAATGAGAGACCAGCGGTTACCAAGAAGGCAATGCAGTCGAATGATCAGGTCATCTTCATCGGGACTAATATTTCCTCTCTTGATATCTGGCCGGAGATAATTCATCCATCTTAGCCTGCAACTTTTCCCACATCTAAGAAGCCCTTCACAAAATCAAACATAAAACAAGACCTCGCGGTGAGCTCGTCTCGAACTTAACAATTAACATGATCATACCAGCGGGAGCTTACAAGTACCAGATTGGAGATAAATTATAGCAAAGTAAAGTAAAAGAAGAAGAATGGAGAAATAAAACGTAAAAGCACCAGCTTTCTTAGGGAGGGATCTCCAGTGGCCTTGGCCATGTGCAAGAACATAGTTGATGAGAAGTTTATCTTCTCCGGCACTCCATGAGCCTCTGTGCAAACCCACTTTAGAACAGCATGGAGTTCTTCCCATCCTTCGAGTTTGATCCAAGAATGCATGCCCCAACTCCATACGCCAGTACCTTTCCTCCTACCCTATATATGAATTAGGAGAAATTAGAACATAAACCAGAGTTTAACTTGTTCATTGTCAAATTAATTTACCCATGAATCTCTTAAATGTTTGACCTATTATGAGTTTAATCGAATCTAATGTAGCATGTATCTACGTTCAATAAATATAAATCGTTCATTATTTTGACAATTACTGTAAGCAAAAAATATTAAATTATGTGTTTAAAAATCAAAGCATTAGTAGCTAATATATAAGAGTTAGACTAATGAATGTGGTGCAGCATGCACAAATAACGTAGCATAGTTTAAGACTTCAATGAAAGATGTGACAATGAATTGAAACTATTCTTAGGTGGATCTTGCCCTTATCAGTATATAGACATACAGATGACGAAGCCCTGCGCTGTTTCATATACATATATTGCATATGAATTGACGTCTGCTAGCTGATTATATATGACAACAAGAAGAAATGGGTCATATTTAAAAAGAAGAAGGCATAATGAGTATCGCAAAAGGTTTGATTGTGTTAAGAGAAAAAGCGTATTAAAGGTGGTATAAAAGTAGAAAGTGTGAAGGAATCAGAAATTACTTGAAGCAGTTAGATTTGCAGGTGAAATGGAGTTTTCGGCTAAAATTGAAGGGCTAAGTGGCGGAATAAAGCTAAAAAGTAAAAGCATTCTCATGCATTAAAACTAGCCTTCTTCTGTGGTGTGGCTGGTTATGGTCCATACATTCATTGCCTCCTTTTGAAGAATGACAATGGTTAAGCATAAATGCAAGTTTTTACCAGTTTTATCAGCACCACACTATTAATTCTCCAATTTTGAAAAATGACAATGCTGAAAACATGTGTCAATACCATGAACAGCTGCCGCTTAATGAAATTCATCAGAATCTCATGCATATATGTTCAGGCACAGTCTGCAGTACTAAACCACCATTACGAATGATTAGGACATGACAGAAAGTTTCAAATGCTAGACAATAATATCAAATAAGCCCTATATTCTTTGGTGCAGCTCTCAACTTTTACCGTATATGGCATTAATTAGATTGCATGGAATGGAGCTTTTGAGAGTAGAGTTGTGGAGCACCTACTACTGCTGCTAGGTCAATGCTTCCCGGAGAGAATGAAGGCTAGGAATATTTAACGACAAACAGAAAAAGACATATTTGATATCAAAATTCTTTTGCAATCGGATAGACTATCATTAAGCGACAGAAGCATTTTGCAATAAGTTCCATCTTAGAATGGGAAAGACATGAATTCCTAATTGGAAGACCTACATGCCCAAACCCTGTATACCAATGTCTATTCTCGAGTAACGCCGGTTTTCATTCATAAGAGACACAAGCCCGATAGGCGGTTTTCACAGCAAAAGACAAAGAGCATCAACCATAAACATATGTATTATATGTTACTTTTAACTGAATTTTCGACATACAAACAATTCGTTTCTCGTACCATCGAATGAATGAGACCATTTTCCTCTTGTTTAATGAGTGTCCGTTAATGGAAAACGTCACTCCAGATGCAAGAAAGTTGGTGTTTCTTTGCATTCGCTAATGGCCTGTAATTAAAGGAGAATTTTAGTTTATTACAATAATTGATGCAGCCCTTAACCACACGATACAAGAACATGGATTTTCACTTTACGTAATTTAATTTTTCTTTGGTTGCTGATGCAGAAAATACTTATTCAGATTATGATACGGGGATGGATTTGGGCGGTTGACAGCTATGGTGAAAGATATGGGGAATTTTCCTATGATCGGACGGCTGCGGATAGATTCTTTACTTGGCGGATACATATATGAATAAAAAAGTCTTTCTAACGAGGGATGTGGTGGGACAAATATGCTCCACCACCACCGGCCACCAGCCGACACTTGTCCGCTGGAATTTTCCTTTTCTTTGCACAATACAGAGATTAATAATAATTAATAATAATAATAATTATTATTATTATTATTATTAATTAATAATGATTATTAATTATTAATAATAAATAATAATAATAATAATAATAATAATTAATACATAACTACTTCTAATATTATTATTATTAATATTATTAACAATACAAATACTATTAATATAATATAATTTTAAATATTATATTAATATTAATATTAATATTATTAACCAACTATTTTAAAAATATTATGTTAGTATTGTTAATAATAATTATTATTATACTATTTTTAATAAAATTATTAACCATCTTTTTAAAATATTATAATATTTGTATTGTTAATAATAATAATATTAAGAGTAATTACATATTAATTATTATTATTAACAATACAAATACTATTAATATAATATAATTTTAAATATTATTATTATTATTAAAATTATTAACCATCTATTTTATAATCATTAAAATATTAAAATATAAATTATTATTATTATTTATAATCTTAATTTCATAAATTATTATAATAATATAATATGTAAAATTATATTATATTAGTCGTATTGTATTAAGAATAATAATAATAATAAACCCTATTCAATAATAACAATATTTTTTAAATATAAATTATCCCTATAAATATACATGGAATACATATTTTTCATGAGTTCATATTCTAGTTTTTTTTTTAAATAGGGTTTCCTGATATTTCCATCTAAATGATATTAAATTAATTGAATATTGTTATCTATCATATTAATATTTAATTTTAATTATTTATTTTAAAATAAATATTTAAAAATTTATTAAAATGATTCATCATAATAATTTTGATATTTATTTTTAAAATTATATTGAATCAGATTTATTATGAAAAAATGATATAATTATGTTTTTTTCTTAAACAATTTACCCATGATTGGTATGCATAATTAAATATTTAAAATTTATTATAATTATAATTATAATTTTTTCTATATTATAATCTCCATATATGTAAAGAAATTCATATATTATATTTATAACTCTTTCTTATATCAATAATATTTAATTATTTATATTTCAAATTATTCATATATTGAATGAGTTGGATTTCAATTAATTATTTTGACATAGTTGATTAATTATATTGAATAAGAGATATGTTTATTATAGTATTAAATATGAAATTTATATGAAAAATTGGTAATATCCATGGTAAAAACTGAGAAAATTTTCACAAAATTTTCGAAATTGTTGATTTTTAAAAAAATCATAATAACCAAAATAACATATTTTTGAAAATATTTATAAAAATGATATTTTTTTAATATTTAAGATTAATTTCAAGAAAATTCAGTATAAATTTATTATTATAAATTTAGTATGAAAAGTTGCTGTTTGGAAAAAAAGTTATTGTTATCGTGAAGCTTGAAAGGCCATCAAAATGAAATGGCAGCCACTAATAGCAGCCGGTGAACTTCTATGCTTAGACAAGAAGATGGGCCGCATTAGACTGTATATGTATTGACGATATGATTGCAATTTGGTTCCAAGAGATGCCCACGCAGTGTCCCCATGGTTGATAAATGTAGAGGTGCCATTAATATCGATCAACGTTCATCATTGCTTCAGAGAACTTTAGCAACCCAGTTACTAGCGTTTGATCATTCAAGTTCAAGGAAGGATGCTGCTGACTGCACAAAAATGAACAAAGAAGAAGGAGGTCGCTCTTCTCTTCGTATCTTAGATGACAGGTTATCAAGGTAGAGCGCATGTGAGCGGTTTAAGCAACAGTTTGGTTGTGATTTTGATTCATCCCTTAATATTTATTTTCATTTCATACAACGAATGCAAGAAAGAGGAAGAAACCCTTTTAGCTTTTTGGCTGAATTGTGCTGTTTCATGGTTAAAGACAAGCTTTAGTTAGGTTAGAAAGTCCATTAATGTCCCTCAAAAGATCATACGACTGAATTATTGCATATTTCTTGTTTCTCTCGATACCCATTTTCCCTTTTAAGAATTAGCAATACGAAAAAGATAACGGTGATTTCATCAGTGAAACCAACTAGAAAAAGAAGTGCAAGAATTTGGAAGTAGATAGATGAAAGTATACGTTGAGCATATACTTTGAGTGAAAGTATAAATCTGTGTGTATGGTATTAGGTACGTTCATTGGTTGCAGTTGCTATCAGACCAGCTGATTTGATTCCTTTGACTTAATTTGCAAGCACCACCTTAAGCTTGAAGTAACCTTAGCCATCAATGTGGAAAACCAAGCCATTTTGTCTTCGTTGCTTCCATTAATTGCACATTTTGATTCTCACTGTCAATTACAAACCATTCATCAATTCAGTGACATTTTCGGCCATATACTCTATTAATATAATTCAAGACATTATCCCCACATGATCATTACAACATATATTTATATTTATAAAGCTTCTAACAATTTTCAAATATTCTACTTAGTAGGCATATTTTCAAATATTCAGTGACATTGCCAGGAGCTGTATTACATGCAGATCCACTAAATTATTTTGAAATACGATTTTTATATCAAATTTAATCCATAAATTCTCCTTAAAATTATATTATTTATATTTTATTTTTATGAATTAATCACGTGATTTTCATGATATTTACATTATTTTATATTATAAAGGTTATTTCATATTAAATATGTAAAATTGATCCATATAAAATATGAGTTGATCATATCAAATAAATTATATTAAATTTTTTACATTAAATTCAAATAAAGTTCAGATTTTTTACATCATTAATATTCTAAATTATATTTGGATTGATTTTACACTAATGATTGCAGAACCTGAACATGAACATGAGTCATCAACTCAAATTATCAACATAATATGCCAATAAAACTTATCTATTACAGATCTCAATATTTGAATCAAAAGCAATTACTTGTTGCATCAATAAACTTGGTAGAGAAGATAATTAGAGGTGGGAGGGGTCTTCTATAAGTAGTGCAATAAAAGAAAAATCTGCCATAGATAAGAAAAGGTTATTAAGGTTAAAAGCAACAAAACATGAACCTTAATTTCCTGTGTTACCAAATGTCTGAACCGCATTCCAAGAATGGATCATTAGCTATTAATTAGATAGGGTTATAGAGTTGTGGTTGTGATGGTTAAGCTGTTTATCTTTCAAAGTAGCTTATAGCTAGCATGAATAATGGATATTGGTGGAGTCAAGTCACTTTTCATGCCTAAATTTTAGGCCTACAGTTCATATTTAGTTTGAATCCATGGTTTTTTCTTTATACAGAAACTCATCTTCCAAATTTATATAATTATATATACACATTTTTTCCTGAATTTATTGGATTACGTGCCTCTTTCATCTTGCTACAGCTTACCCATTACTATATATTAAAAAAAATTTACATATAAAATTATAATTTTATTCATAATATAATAAAATGTATTGATTTTTATTAAATATCAGATATTTATTTACATATTAATAATTAATAATAATTACATATTAATCAATATAAAATTAATGAATACTTGATATTTAATGAAAATTAATACATGTCAGTATATTATTAATGAATTAATAATTTTACATGATAAATTTGAATCATATAAAAATTTCTTATATATTTATCTTTTTATATAATATTCTTCTAAGTAAAATTTATATGATAAGAAATTAACATTACAATATACTGATTGAATTTTTAGATAATAATGTTAATTTTGTTATGATTTTAATTATACAAATAATACATGGATGCAATTACTTTTAGTAATTTTTTATTTATAAAAAAATATGATAACAAATAAATTAAGAATTTTTATTTTATTCCACGTCATAAAAAAATTATAATTTATATAATATATAATAATCTATTATCTAAAAGAATAAATTTGACAAGGCATGATGCTTTGAAAATGAGAGGAGGATGCTCAAGAACCTAATTATACATAAAGGAAGAAACCCAACCACTCAACCCAAGAAAATGACTTCGTTTTAGTTCTAGCCATATATGGTCAGCGAAAACCAGCCGACAATTGATTATTTATCCGCTAATTATCAACGAGGACATGCTCATTTTGAATCGAATTCATTTTCATATTAATTAATTACTAATTTATCAACCTTCCTAATGTCAAGAAAGTGAAATTCTTGCACCCTCAGAAAGTCTAAGTTGGTAAGATTTTATATACTTAAACGTTTACCTCAACCAATATTCCCACCATGCCATGATCGCAATCTTCAATAACATTCTGGTATGGACAATACCATAATTTTATTTTTTTAATTAAAAAAACAAAAAGAAGAAGAAACTCGTCTTATAAGGCATCATACACCATGGCTTCCATGACCAGTTTCTCTGTACTGTATATGTTTCATGTATGTATGTACATACGCAAGCCACCCATAAAGCAAGGTGGTAATCCAGATGTACATCATAACATCTGCTCAAAACCATTCTTGACAATCTTTCCTGGTTTGTAATCCAGTTTCAAACAGAGAAGAAGAAAAGAATCTGTAGTACGTAATATTTGAATCCGCTTCTATCTTCAGTTTCATCCATGGATACCGCTCAATGGCCACAGGTCAGATTAGATCGACCACTAACTTTATTTCAAGAGACTTCTTTTTGAATTTTCTTGAAAGTAATTTTAGGCGTAGCACTGGAGATGATTTTTATGGTTCGTCGTTTCTTGTTTATTGTCATTTCTTCTTCTTTTTTTTTTTTTGAAAAAGAAAAAGAGGAAGATGATGGCGCTGAGAGTGCTTGTTCATGGCAGTTTAGTTTCTTCAAGCTTCTCACCATTTAGCACTCTATCTTATTCTTTTTCTTGACTGATAAAAGGCAAAGAAAAAGGAAAAAGAGAAAGAGGGATGTTGTCTTTGCTTTTCTTTTCCTTTTCATGCACTAATAAAATGTTGAAAAGTGTAAAGTAGCTTACATGTTTCGTCTGTGTGTTGGTCTTTCTCTGATCTCTTGTCTTCTTTTCTTTTGATTGTGGGTTGTGTTTGATCTTACAGTCCTATGGCTACTTTTTGTCTTAAATTTCGTCTTTCTTTGCTTTCATTATTAGGGGATAGTGGTGAAACCAATAGAATGTCCGAAGGCTGTGAATAGCGGTGCTCCTGCTTTAGAGAAGAAGGCAAGACCTCATAAAGAACAAGCTTTGCACTGTCCGAGGTGCAATTCAACAAACACAAAGTTCTGTTACTATAACAATTACAGTCTTACACAACCCAGATACTTTTGCAAGACCTGTCGTAGGTATTGGACTGAAGGTGGTTCTTTGAGAAACATTCCTGTTGGCGGTGGATCCCGAAAAAACAAGCGATCATCCTCGTCGTCCTCATCTTCTTCTTCTTCTTCTTCTTCTTCTCTATGTAACTCTTCTTCTTCTAAGAAACTTCCTGATCTTGTTACACCACCAATAAGTTTATCTCAGTCTCCCACTCAAAACCCTAATCATAATACTAAGATCCATGAGGGTCAGGATCTAAACCTAGCTTTTCCGCCAGCTCAAGGTATAACAAGCTTCTCTGAATTAATTCAAGTACCTGGCAAAAATCCTGCTACATCTCAACTTTCAGCTTTGGAGCTTTTAACCGGCGTACATTCTTCAAGGGGTTTAAATTCTTTCATGGCCATGCCAGTTCAGGATCCAAACTCAGTTTATACTTCAGGTTTTGCTCTTCAAGATTTTAAACCATCCTTGAATTTCTCCCTAGATGGACTGGGAAGTGGCTATGATAGTATTCCAAGCGTTCAAGAGAGTGGAGGAAGGAGTTTGTTTCCATTTGATATTGATGTGAAGCAAGTTTCAGGCACAAGTGATGTTGAACAAAACCGGGAGCAAGGCGATTCGACTGGATATTGGAATGGAATGTTAGGTGGAGGTGAGGGATCATGGTAATCAAACTAAGAACATCATTAAACACCAAAAAAATAAAAACATCATTAATCATGGGTGGGCTTTGTTTTCCAAACTTTATATTGAGTTTCTTAAGGTGTGTGCATGGGGAAGGGGAGTGACATGTTTGCATTTTTTTTTCATTACTAACAAGATAAGATACCATCTGATCTCTCTATATTTGCTTTGAATCTATCCTTTAGAGAAAGAATTTGAGGAATTATGAAGCTTATTTTAGATTGGCTTCATTAATGGTGATATTGGGGTATGTATAGGTGAATAGAACAAGAAGAAGAATGATGATGGATGTAAGGAGTTGGATGGATGAAGTGCTTTGTTCATTCTAATTACTCCCTTTTTCTCAGACAAGTTGTATTTGAATATATTCTTACAGTTATTAATAGTCTTAAATGTGATTGCATTGGTGGTTTTGGGTTTCTCGTTCTTCCCGTTCTTCTCTCTTCTTTTGTTTCAGAAACTTCCTAAACAGGTTGTTGAATGTAAATGTCGCCATGAGAGGATTAAAAGGTATATAAATGATGAAGCGAATAGGAAGTTGGAGAAGGATGATGACAGATAGCAGGCGGGTAGGAAATTTCTCATCTCCATTGGAAGCCACCGGCTTTCACATACTGACTTGTTCATCTACACAGTTTCTTTCATGGCTCCGATGGATCATGGCTTTGATGCTACTTTTCCCGTTCCTTGTTTACATGGTTAATAACGTTTTAAATTATTTGAAGGACTGAGAAAGATGGAATTAGATTAAGCCTTGTAAGCTGAGCCTCGTTTCTAGGACCCGCAAAAATTCTCCTAGGCAAGTGTGGTAGAGAATAATTCATCCCACTAAAGTCTGATTCATCTAGATTTACACCATATAAATTAGTTCGAGTCTTTTCTTTGCTGTAACCCACTTAGTGTGCATAATGTAATAGGCAAGAAAGTGTGACATGCATCTGCACCATGACCATCCCCTCTATTATGGAATCGAAAAGGGGGGTCCTTTTCCTGCCAAATTTAGAGAAATATTTATGTCCCATTGGCCCATTATCTTTTCTCCTATGCCAGCCATATTCAAAGGATAAACTCTATGATTCAAAGTTTCTCGGGAAGAAATACATATTTATGTGTGTATAGAGTAATGATTAGTATAAAAGAAAGGTGAAAATGAGGAAATGGAAAAACAATAGGAAGAGAATATAGGCTGCTACCAAAAAAGAAAGATCATTAAATTCATTTTATCATCTTAATTTTCTTGATTCAAATAATTCTTAATTCATTCGATCCAAATGATTCTAAGAGAAAGCGAACAATAAAAAAAAGTAAATAATTTATAATTAATAGAATAAAAATTATGTATAATATGTAAATTTGTATTTAATAAGTTTAGTTTAAAGTATTTATAAGTTTGATAAGGTATAAAATAAGTTTTAAAAAAAAGATATTTTTAAAATATTATATTTTAGATGATATTTCAAATTTAATAAAAATGAGATATTTGAATTATGTAATATGTTCGATAAAATATCTCATTTTAAATTATTTAAATTCAAAATAAAGTCTTGAAAGGATTTAATAAGTATATTTACAAAATTGAATGTTTGAAAAAGATAAAAGATTTTAATAAGCAGGATAATTACAACATCATTTAATTAATCTAGCTCAGCTTTATAAACACAACGCAAAAGAAAGCTTCAGCTTAGGGTGATTGGTAAATTGGCAACGAAAACATTAATGGGTCTCCGTTTCAGAATGCTGAGTATGGCAAAGAGCCTGTGAAAGTTGGGTGTCTGCATGTGGGTTTCCATGAGAGTTAGATGTGAGTGGTTAGTGCCAGATTTATGGCATTCACTTTCTATACCCGAAACGAAAACAGAAAAAGGCTCCTCTGCGGCGTCGTACAGCCTCATCTCCCAAAGCACTTTAAGAAATTTTTGAGAATATGATGTCCTTTCGAGTCCATGAATTTAGATAGAGATGCTAACAAAAGATATCGAATCTTCCGGCGGACTCAACTTCACAAGCACCCGCCGGATGGAACCCTTTCACATAGTAGGCCTTCTGATCGGAGTAAGCATCAGTTTGGACTACCAAACCAGGCCCAGAACTCTATTTACCTTGAGAAGGTTTTTCAAAAGAATTTGACAACTGCCCAAAACTTCATTTCCCTTATATGAATTTATTTACATATATAATAAATATAACATATAAATTCATATAAAACAAATATTTATATAATTTTTAATAAAAATTAATATATATTGTTATATTATTGAATTCACTCTAGAAGGACATGTTACTGTCATGTACTCTCATTAAAAAAATAAAAAAAGGTCGGATTTTAAAAATTCCTTGAAAAAAGTTGGGGGTAATGATGTAAATTTCTCCAACAATAAATTACGTTCTATGAACAAGGGCCCATCGAAGCCCATCAACAATGAACAGTATCTTGGCACGTGCCAATAAGGCACGCAATTTAAAATTGGCACGGGCGCACTTAACCCGTACAAAACAAAAGGTATCAAAGATGACGTCAACTACCGTCATTGTACCTGACACAGTCATCATTCCTTCCAAAGACAGTGGATGACATGGCAATAGATGACCAATGGAGAGACAAACATTACATCATCTTCTGAAGGAAAAGTGGGCCCCATCAAAGTGTCTTCTGAAGCAATCAGCTACTTGTCGCCTACATCGCAGGCACATAGCCTTCAGCTATTCCTCAAAACAGTCGCCGTCTGATTCCGCAAGGGGACGAGTCCATCAGCGTCAATATCAATGTCCACGTGTCTGGTCAATGTTAAGGAAAGATCATTTTCTCGAATCTCGGGCAGCAGCAACCCAACGCAAATGGACCATCGGTTCACATGTATGTATTGATGTGGTCTACACTCTATACCTTTGATGGCTACCATTGTTTGTGAACCGGCGTGTACCCATTATCGAGCTATCTGTCTAAATAAGAAACCCTTTCGTTCTTGATTAGTTTGTAACATAGACTTAACATGGAAGATGCTGTGAGACTTGATAGGGATCGAATGGAATAGAAATGGCAACCTGACCCCAAAAAAAAAGGGCACAGGGTAGAAGTCGTGGACTTGAGTAGTAGTGTATACAGTAGGAGCTTAGGAAAATGGAATAAAGCCAGGAGTTGTATGTAAGAGAGTAGACATTCTCTGTGTACGGTTGCTTAGGGAAGGCCTGAGGTAATTAGGGGGTACATTTGTCTGTTTGTCTCACTGTGAGAGGGTCCTGCATCCACTTTTGATGGTGGGGTCCTACTGATCAAAGGGTGGACCACCACCATCTCCACCACCATCACCACTGCCAATATCACCACTACTGATCAAAGGGATCAGACACCACCATTTTGTGTTTGTGCACAATGATGCCATGATTGGTTCATTAGACGTTGAATATGTAAAACACTACGCCACCTCCGTATTACAAAGCTCGCACTTTTCTTAATAAATGCATTTTCTGCCTCGTACGTGGCTTTTCACTTTTCCATAAATATTTACCTAATTTCAATTTATATTTTTATATTCAAATTAAACTAAGATCGATCACTTCTTGAATTATCGAAAATCATAAGTATCAACAATATCTGAGCTGGGTTTGTGGGCAATGAATGAGTATAGCCTCTATCCAACATTACGAGGATACTCATGACCATACTCGTATTTTCCTAACCGATAAAAAAACTCTAATTATTATCATAACCTTAGTGGCTATTATCAAGGTGAGGTTTAATTAGGCACATAATCCAAATTAAGTAATCATAATGCACACTTCCTGCCATGAAGAATAATTCACCATTTTCATTGGTCTCGTAAACCACCGCCAGCTTACATCCATTTTCATATTATTATTTAATTATGATAAATTATTTTAAAATCCGGGTGGGGAATTACCCAAGGTTAAACTTTTATTGGGCAGTTAAAAGCTGATGTGGCAGAGCTCAATTTGCAGTGTCAGCTTTTGCTTCCAATTAAAGGAGTGAGATTCCCCTGCAAGCTTTTTGTTTTCTTGAGAATTAATTTACTTCTTCTTCTTCTTCTTCTTCTCTTTTTTTTTTTTTTTTTTGAAAAGGTATCGTTCAAACTATCAAATGCAGAGGTTTGTATGGCGACAAAACCTTATTTCGTTTTCATTGGGACAACTGATTCAGAGAATGCCTTCCATGTTCAAATTTCCATATTTGCTCCCCACATCTTTAATATTCTTTTTCACCAAAACTCACATGCTTGCTGATTTTACTGGTAGCTTAAGTTGGATAAACATGTAGGCCATTTCTAAATATTCCCATCCCATCTGGGGTATTCCCTGCCTCTGCCCATCTTCCTCTACCGACACTCCCGATATTTAACATTTTTATACTCACCCACATTCTTCTTCTATACCTATGCCGTCAGCCCTCTAATTTATGTTCTAGGCCAATACTAATCAAGCTAATTATTAAGTAACTTAAATATTATAATTATATATTAATCAATATAAAAATAATGTATATATAATATTTTATAAAAATTTATATATGTTACTATATTTTAAATGAATTTATAATTATGCATAATGAACAGATTTTATATAAGAATTTTTTACAATATATTAATAGATGAGATATTTATGAAACAAGAATTAGAGTGATGTATACTTATTGTGATATTTTCTCGGATCCAAATGATTAGCAATTATTAAACGAAAATGAGAGTGTTTGTTTGGAGAATACTTGTAGTAATTAGTGGGTACGAGTCAATGCATGAAGACCTATGAGATTGTGGGATAAATTTGTAAGGAGAGATGATCTTTTTTTTTGCTAGTAAAGCTGTTTGCATTCTCGTAGAAGAGCATCTACATCTTGACTTGAATCATAACAATTCACGCTTAATGACACCCTTTTGACTCATTACCTTGAATCATTTGATTTTGTAAAGTCAAAGCCTCCTTTTCTATACGTTATATGATACGCATAAATTCACTTTTTTCGTTTTCTTCTTCTTTATTGTTCATCTAGCGTCAAACACACAATAATAAACCATGTGATAGAACTAAAATCTGGTTTGCACTTAATATTTTCATATTATTATTATTATTATTATTCCCGAGGATGAAAAAGTTACCGGGGATTATCTTTTAGCGGTAACACAATGTGTAATGCAAGTCAAAACGCGAAAAGGTTGAGGAAAGCAATGGCCTGTGCCACTGGTAGTGGAAAGTAGAGAATAGTAGGGCAACGAGTGTTTTCCATCTGAGGAATAAAGCTAAGACAATAATCAGTATCACCGAAACAAAATGTTTAATCCAATCATCAGATTGTAGGGGCCATTATATTAGTGATTAAAGTTGGTTTCTTGATTCAAATTCTCACTAATTGATACGTATAAATATGATTCTTGGTTAAGCATGCATGCATGCCTGATCATCAGCAGGCCCTAATTGTTCTTTCAAGAAAATTAAAAAGATGAGAGACAATGAACAAAGCTAAATCTTGGACTTAGATCTTAGTCCTCCTCTTTTAGTTGTAAAACGAAAAAGCGAATAGTGGAAAGAAAAGGGAAACAAGCAACAACAAAAAAAAAAAGCCTTAGATCATTGATGTGCAGTTGACTTAATTCTCAACGGCTATGATTAAGCGTGTGATGTCTTCAGGAGACAAAATCATAAGCATTGCTTGCTAAAAATGAAGGGCTGTGATGGCGAGGATAATGGTTTAACTTTGCGTCTGCATTCACTTTTCTCTTTTTTGTGCATCGATCTCCTCTTAGCTAGTGACAGACACCTACCCACTTAAACAAAAGGTGAAGGGACTTTACCATGTAGCTACTTAGGACATTTAAAACACAGACCTTATTATTGTAATGTTAACTAACAAATGAACATAGAAAAACATATTTGTTTAGGAAAACCCTGTTTTGGATCATTGCCAATCATTTTTTTCCCATTTAATATGTTGGGTTTTTGTTTTTTTGTCATTCAATGACCGAAAAGTGATGATAATAATGCTAATGATAGCCACTATGGTAATCTGGTTATGTAGGAGAAAGAGAGATGGAGGGTTGGGATTACTCCGATTGATCATAAGATAAGATGTAGTATATAATAGCAAGTGGAGAGTCATAAATCCAAAAGAAGTGTGAAATCAGCAAAACAGTTAACCAAGAGAGATGCTAAGGGTCGGCAGTAAGCTCTAAGTCAAGATTCTCACACCACAAGGAAAGATACGATTCTCATACCATTAAGATTAAGGAAGGAGAAAGATATGGGAAAATATTCAGGGACCCATTGACAAATACGCAATAGCAAGCTCTTGCATCATATTATAATAACAAAAGCACATTGTCTTTATAGACAAGCTTGAGCCCACCTCAGAAAAACGAATGCAGAATAATGCGGGGCCTCCCAAATCTTTAGTGGCACAGCTTGTAAGTCATCGGATACCATCCACTCCCCACCATACAAAGACATTCAGAATACTAGCATGGTATTGATAGTTTCAGATAATTGCGTTACTTTGGCAGTAGTTGAAGCCCTCTACCTTATATTTATACATACAAATACAGCATTCATATAGGGAATTAGGACGGTGGACAGAAGAAACAGTCGAGACACAACAGTCAAAATGATGATAACGCATGTTGAGTAACACCTACTGCTTCTTCGCAAGTCTTTAGGCTTTCCAAGACCTGAAATCCATCAACTTGTCTTCTTTCTAACATGACTAGAATATCAGTATATGTATAATTTTATTACATAGATTTTCATAATCAAACACATACCCGCCTTAAATAAGAATTATTCAGTTGATTTATCACATTTCAGAACATTATATATATAAAAGATAGATTGCATGGAACCCTTTTTCAAATTTTAATAATGGGAATTATAGCTATCTAGTGGATTAACCATTGTTATGAACGATCATGCAAACAATTTTATTTGACCACGCAATCTATATATAACCTTTTTACATTAGTGGACCACTAAAAACCTTCTCATCAATTGCTTAGACGACAAATCTTTGCACTTAGTGGTTGGTTCATGAACTGATTAATTAACCCTAATCAAACGTTTTTCTTTTCCCCTTTGACGGGAGATATAATCAAGATTTAGTTAATCTTTTGCTTTTGTCATAATCCAAATTTCTGTATATATATATATATATATATATATATATATATATATATATATTTTGTTTTTCCCCTGTGATGAAACTTAAAGACTGGCAGAAGCGAAGACGAGCCAATGGAAGAAGATGGTCTCAGAAAATGATCCCTACAAACCCCACAAGAAGACTCTAAAGTGGGCACCACGCATCATTTTTATAATGTTTCACTTCAATCATGTCGGAACCTCATATTCTCACCGCCCACCACCGGAATATGTTTTCTCCGTTCAGTACATAGCAGCGTCTGGGAAGTTGAAACATTATTAATAGAAGACGATTATATAATAAGTGGTGAGTATTATATAATTCGAAGAGCTGGAAATAGTTATTAATATATCTATATCTATCTAAGTATTATATAGAGATGTGTATATATAAATAATTAGATCTAGAAAGTTGCTAAAACCAAAGCAGCCCAGTAGGCTGTAGTGCCACCATCACTGTATTGACTGCCTTATGGCTTAAAATGCACTCCAAGCTATAAAAATAAATATAAAAAAAAACAATAATATTATTTTACTCTAAGGAACATGCAGAAAGTATCATAATGCAGGATGGACCACGTTCATGAAAATTAAAGAGATTTTACCCTTTTTAATGTATGAAAAAATGATGAAGATATTTAAATATTTGGAGCTCTCTCGATTGGGTATTTCCATACTCATTCCAATCACTTCAACAAACGCTTTTCATTATATTTTCTTCTGAAAAATTCCAATTTTATTTCCATTTTCCCATAATTCTCTTTATTTGTTTATTTTTGGAGCATTGGTGAATATATTCTCAAAATTATCAAATTCAAAAAGCATAAAGTGGTCTACATGGACAAATACTAATAATTATTAATTATTTTACGTTGATAACATTGCATATATCTATATATATATATATATATGCATTGTTGCGAATTGATCATATTCAAGAATTACAAGAAGCAAAATGGTAGATGAGTTGCATGGATCGATATAACATGACTGTAGTAATTTTTGTCTTATTATCCATGTTTACGCTTAATTAATGCAAACTTAAAAATTAATTAATCGTGTTTAACCATTTGATAGCTTGTCAATTTTCATTTATTTTTTATGATTAATTTTATTATGGTTTTGCTTTTACCAAAATGTTCCAAATCAAATTGTCGGTCTGCTTTTTACTATTTGATTTTGAACGTAACACTTGTGTTAATTATATGGGAGGTGTCTCAGTTAACCCACATAAGACTATTAGATAAGTATATACTTTTCCAACGATCATTATCTGAATAATGCCCTATTAATTTGCTTGTATTGCAAGTCTTATTATTGTTGTGATTAATACTAAAGCCACTTTGGAAATTCAACCCATCTAACCTTATATAAACATGACGTCTATAAAAGCTTCTTAAA
>CANYBF010855846.1:0-23953 GCA_948192965.1 Dalechampia spathulata
GTTCTGAAATGTTCCATTCATCAGAACACATAGAGGAAGTTATAGGGGCTTATATGTATAATCGAGATCGATACCAGGGACTAAATCCTAGTCAAATCAATAAAGATCCAAAATCATACAATGGTGAAAAGTCAGGGTCAATACCAGTTAATTTGATTGGGAGCTGTGAGGCTGGATTGAATTGTACTACTGTGTTTTATTTTGTGGAGGATGTGTTGTCAGCATTCGTGACTACAATGGCAGCCATTGATGAGAGAGAAAAAAACTTGTTAAAGCGGGAGAGGCTCTAATACTATAAAGATGTTGTGAATATGTAGGAAGCTGAATCAATATTATTGATAATGAAGTATGCCTTAAATAGGTAATTACAAACTAATCTTGATAATTACAAAAACTGAAGATAATATAAAACTAAATTATCAAGAACAAAAGAATAACAAATTAAAGAGATAAAACCTAATTTCATCTTTATCCTTCAATAGTGTTAATTGTAACACAACTCATGTCAAGTATTTTGGCCACATTTTCTCATGCATTTTAATCTCAAATTTTAACCATTTGATCAATATTGAAAGGCCATGATGCTTTACACTTTATAACTAACTTAATGATAATTTTGAAGAGGGATATAGGCAAAAACTTATGGTTTTTATGGTGGCTCATGAATTAGAATTTTTTCTTAGGTTGTTATTCTAGAGACTCAATTAGGTTAGGCTTTATTTCTATTTTAATCTTCTTTTGATCTTTCTTAGTTCTAGCTATTCATCAAGAAACTAAGTGAAGATTTTGAGTTGTAAGGTCCAGAAGGGGATAATAAGAAGTGAAAAAGAAGAGCCTAAAGTAATTGAGAAGTAAGGAAGACTTTTATTTTATTTTCTAGTAATTGACATGAATAGTTGTATTCCTCATTGGTATTTTCTTACCTGTCATTCTCTTTAACTTCATTATACTCTAGAACTTTCTAAGCATAATGTTGAAGTCTATATTATGAACAAAATGTTGTCTTCATTTTAGCAATCTATTTCATATTCTTCATATTCTTGTGTTGAGTTTATTGATTATGGTGTCTTAGTTAAAAGGGCCCTTTAACTAGTTTGAATGTAATTGGTTGGTTAATTATTTTGAAAGGAAAGTTAATTAAACTGAATGAGCATAAGAACACCGTAGGTCAAATGCCCAAACATAGGAGTTAACTTAATATGAGGATTAGTATATGCGTTTAATCATTAAAAGTGATATAGTAATCATGAAAGTAGATATTAGCTTATTTTTAATTGGTAATCAATTCTTTGAAAGAAGGAGTTTTACACAGAGATATTACCTTGATGAATATTGAAAATAATTGATAATGACTTAAGTTGTTTCTATACAAGCATGATTTAAACCTTATATATCACACCCCAACCCGATGTAACATGCTTCCATAGAATAGTTAATAATCCCCTAAACAAGGAAATCATTAATCATTCTACAAAGGATCTATACAATTTTTTTTATTTTGATTATATCATATGATATGTATCATAATCTAATGACACTTGTAAGTATAGGTAATATCAATACACAATAGTTTGCATCCATTTTATCTTATACATATGTCATATATTTATCATGCATACTCATGTCATCATCCATTATATGAGATATGTATATCTAATGTTACACGATAAGGCGGTATCAATATTACACGCAATAATATCATATAACATAAGTATAACTGCCATTAAGGTTAATACAATAAGTTGCATATACAAGAACATCACGAAGTATGTTACATTGGTCCAAAAACTGCTTCAAGAATGAGATTCTTCAAAATCACAACCTCCCTTGACTGTAGATTGGTCAGCCTATACTCTTGCCCGAAGGTCCTAGTCCTGCGTTCATCAAATGATAAACGTTGAGTATAAAACTCAATGGTGCTATAAAATGATTAAATAACATAAGCACGTATCATAAATATCATATTTAAGTCAAATCACCATAATCAGTATTAAGCTATAAACTGTATCATATAGCGCCATTTTGCATCACTCGTTAGATATTATAAGCAATACATAAGGCATACATTATTATTCATAAGTTACTATTCATCAAGTACTATTCATAAGTCATTATTCACTAAGTACTATTCATAAGTTACTATTCACCATATACTATTCATAAGTTATTATTCCCCATATACCTATGTATCTTAGCTATCTGCAAATAAGATTCATTACATTTATGTATCATATCATATTTAACATTCATACATCTATTCGTCATCAATAACTTTCATATTTGCAACATGTATAAATGATAATGTATGTTTGTGAGAATGCATTCATGCTTAGCATTCTCCCTCTGACTTTCCTGTAACATTTCTTTTCTTTTCTGTATAATTATGCAAAATCCTGTACTGGGTCCATTTCTCTATATACCAGTACTGTATCATTCTCTGGTTCCCGTAAGAACATAACATTTCTCTATGGTTCTATGATAGGAACCTATATTATATGATTCCATAAAGGATATCGATATTAATTGTATGACCCAGTACGCTATCAATGAATATTGCTCTGTATATCACTTTCTTTCCCCCATTATATCCTTTGTATGATATGTCATGAATACATCTATTTGTATGAATGATTCATGACATGATGAATAACTCATGCTTTAATGACCATAAGCAATAATGACCATATAATACTATTTATAAAATAATCTCATTATGTTGCTATCATAAGCAATTAAGTGAGAAATCATCATTTTAAGACCCTATGTGGGGTCATAAGATGAATAGTATAAACCTGCTATAGACTTACCCTTATTCAAACGTCTTGATGATGGGTGTAATTCCTCCTCTGAAACATCTAAATCATTGTAACACATTCACTTTTAATAAGAACAATCATATAATGTACAGTGATAATTAACATCACTGTAACATCCTCATTTATACTACCATGATAAACGAATACATATTTTGTGTCTATTTGATCATGCTAAATTGATTAGTGCAAGGAATGTAAGAATGAGATGTGAAGTATGGATGTTTTTATATAAGATATGGGAAGGAATGGTATTATGGATAAAGGAATGTCTTATAGAATGAATATGAATGAGAAAGAAGTGAAAACAAAGAAAAAAAATGAGTAAAGAAGCAAATATGCATTAAGGATGCAAATTGATTATACTTTTATTGAATGTTATGGATGAAGAGTGATATTACTATATGATAAATTATAGTTTAAGAAGGGTAAGCAAAGTGAGAAACAATGGTAGGTTAAATGGTGAGCTAGGATATAAAAGGAATTTCATCAATTGTTAAGGTTACAATTGGAAATTAAATTATGTATGACTTATGTATATGTTATTTTAAACGAGTATAAGTGGAGTATTATGTAAGCAATAGGTATAACATGATGTAAGGAAGATATTTTAATTAATAAGAAGGAGAGGAATTAAGAATATGTAAGGAATTAATATGGGATCGCCAAGCATCCATATGCTATTGGACCTTTCCTAAGGTAAGTGATAATACTAATAATAATAATAAGAAATGAAATGAAATGCATAATACTTTAGTTGACTTACATGAGCATAACATGAAATGAAATGCACAAATTTACATATGACTACTACATGTTACATGATTTAATTCTTTGAAATACAAGTATGATATCTTAACATGGGTAAATATTTTAATAGTATTATAGATCTTTTTCTTAAATGGTTGAATGATAATGTTGCTACAAGCATTACTAAAGAGACAAAGGTAGCTTTATTTCATTATGGGTACCATGGACTTGCGAAAACAAGTTTGTACTATTTATTAGCTGATTCCTTATTAGTGAATCGACAGATAAGTTATTAACTTACTTGATTGTAACATGTAGTAACATGTTCCATATGATAATTTTTACTACACTATGAACATGAATGATTAATGTTAAGTTGAAAATGATTTCCAAAAAGTATATTTTACAATATATGATAACCTAACGTATTTATTAAGGTTGATAATTAAAGTTAATGATTATAGAGAATTTATATGATGATTATATTTTTCTTCTATGATATTATCATATTACGATGATGAATGATGGCTAATGTATTTAGAATAATTATGAAAGGGTGTAAATCATGAGTTTTGACTACAGTGATTTGATGAAATGTGGATCTTTTATTGATGTAAATTCATACAGAAATGATTAAAGATAGTGAATATTAAATTATGTATGGTATTATATTCTAATGCACATAGTATTAAAGCATAGTGATTACATATCAAGTAAGGAATACAATTAGGAAGATAGAATTATAAGACAGCCTTAAAAAGCTATAAGATGGGAAAAGAAAGGAATGATATGTTTCTAAGGGTACAAGAAGTATCGGTATATGGGATCTTGTATCATAGAGGTATTAGAGACTAATATACCATTATAAAAGAGCAATGTATGAGTTACTATATTTATAGTTTATAGTTATATTAAATAAAGTATTTTATCTATGATATATCATGATTGGTGATGATAGTTAATGGTGATTGATGGTTGATGGGTTTTCATCTCATGACCTACTAATTAAGGATCAATGACTGGTATTTTAATGTATGTGTGATATGAAATGATCCTTATTAAATGTAATATTACTGAATGTATGATAAAGATTATGTATGATATTTTATTATGATGCTTACTTATTCTCATCATAAGATATACATATCATGCTATAATTCATTTACATATCCATTCATATTCATGGCATATCATGGTATTATAAGGTGGAAATGATACAATAATAATATTAATGGGTCAAAGGCTGGGCTATACACCATATTATATGTACTGGGTCATATATGATATATTATTGAGCCAGAGGCCGGGCTCATTGAGTCGTACTATATGATGATGGGCTATAAGCCAGGCTTAAAAGCCGTATGATAATGTTGGTTCCTAAAGGAATCGGGTCCCTAAGAGGATTGGTACCGGTACAAGATAAGACCCAGTACGAGATTGTGCACAATCATATAGAATAAAAAGAAAATGTTATAGGAAAAGTAAAGGAAGAATGCATAGCATGACTACATAAATACGAACATGCATTATTCCCCAATTATAATGAAATGAAAGCTAATGTTATTACAGGTGCATTACAAATTCACATATATATGAATGTTAATAGAAACATGATGGTTTCTATATGGATATTTACAATGCCAATACAAAAGGCAAGGTTATGCTATTGAGGAAATGACATGCAGTCATTTGAGTGTAGCTCACAAGGAATAATGGCATCTTGAGATTACGATATTATTCATTGATGGCCTTTATATGCGGAATGTTAATAGAGTTAAGATTCATATTCCTTATTATCTTATGAATTGCCAATGAAAGGAATACATGGCAGAATGAAAAGATGATACTTTCCAATACTTATAGGATTTCATTATATCCTGAAAATGTTTATAACAATGATGATGTTGGTCATGGACATATGTTAAAGCTATATATATATTATGGTTATGAAACTTATAGTGGAATGATATTGTATGATTATTACATTTTAATGCTAATAAAATGCTATTACAGTTATAAACTAAGAAATTATAGTGTGATATAGACAATTTGTGATTTTACAATGAACTATAAATAGAGTTGATAATTCGTAGTCCATATTATGTAATGACTTATTTATGACGAGAATATATAATAAGCTACTACATGATATTTTATAATGCTTATATGATATGATTATATTCTGTAAGTATGTTACAGCAACAAAATTTTGTGAGTGTATAAATATTATTATATATAAGAGGTACTTGGAAATGATATTTTAATTAATTACATATTGATGTTAAATTTAAGATGATTAGACTTACTAACTCGATATATATATGTCATATGATTGATTATACCTTATATATTTATGATTATAGCACCACTGAGTTTATACTTAGCGTTCATCATTTGATGGACGTAGGTTCAGCAGTTGGTTGGAAACACATGGATCCCATGACACCAGTTCAGCAAGATGTGCTTTGATGGCAAGGACTTGGATTAGTATAATAGTCATTTATATATTATATTATGTAATTAGAGTAATGTATGAAAGTAGTAAATATGTGTATGTGTATGTATGCATTTCTATGATTTCAGTTATAAATGTTATGTAAAAAGAAAGATAAAAAGAAAAAGTTACATCCCTTGTAGGATAATCAATGTTTTCTATTTATTTAGAGACTATTCATTATTCTATGGGAGTATGTTGCATCCTGATGGGTGTGATACACAACTTAATTAAGGATGACTTAGTTGAGATTAACAATGAGATTCAGAGACTTCATGTAAAGAAAGAAAAGCTTAAACTCTCTTTAAATGATGTAGAGAAGGAAGTCCTTGATGTCCAAGTAAACATCATTAATATTGAGGAAGAAAAATTAGTTGTAGAGAATACCTCTTTCCAAGATCCAGCTGAAGAAGAATTTTTGCAACAACTTAGGAATGTATTAGAGGTAAAAAGAGTTGACTTAAGAGATTTTGTATAAAAACCATAAGTTACATTTTCTCTTTGTAATAGAATATTCATTTTTTCATTAATAAACATTCTTTTTTTTATACATCACTTAGATATATATTTTATTTCACTTAGCATAATACTAAGTTTTTTTTTAATTTATGTGATTGAACTTAGTATATTACTAAGCTGCCTACGTACCTTCATAAGAAGGATCAAGTCAAACATAGTTCAATTACAATGAATTTTTTTAGTTTGTCATGCATAGTTTTAGCTCATGTAAGCCAAGAGCATGGCTGAACTCTAAGCATGGTACCGCTTTAGGAACTTACCATTGATTGGTCCAATACGCACTTCATCTTTGTCAATGATCTTGTATGCACCATTTGAATAGACTTCTTATACAACATATGGTCCATCCTAATTTGATAAAAACTTATTGCCCATATGTCGAGACACGAACATTGACCTTCTGATGACAAGAACAAGATCTTCAACTTGAAAAGATCGTGACCTTACTTTCTTGTTGAATGCTCTTGACAACCTAGCTTGATAACATTCTAAGCGTTGTTGTGTATCCAAACATCTTTTATCTAAAGCTTCTAACTCTTGAAGGTATAATCAGATATTATCTTTAGTTGAGAGTCCTTCTTAAATTGCTATCCTTAAAGATGAGATTTGTTGCTCAAGAGGCAGTATAGCCTCTACACCATAGACAAATGAATATGGGGTTGCTTGTATAGGTGTTCGGCATGTGGTCCGATAAGCCCATAAAGCTTCTCCCATTCTTTCATGCCAATTTTCTTGATCGACTAGTAATCTTCTTAAGAAGATTATATAAAGTTTTATTGAAAGCTTCAGCAAGTCTATTAGCTAGTGCTTTATACATTGAAGAGTAATATTGCTTGAAGTTAAAGCGCTTGCATAACTTATCCATTGTCTTGTTATAAAATGGCCTACCATTATCCGTTATAATGTAACGAGGCACACCATACAGGTAAATGATATCTGTTTGAATGAAGCTTGTAATTGTCTCCCCTTTCACTTCTTTACATGCTATAGCTTCAGCCTATTTAGAGAAATAATCTATCGTAACCAAAATGTAAAGATGACCATGCATGAAATTGACACTCTTGACATCTTTTAGCATATTCCATACAATCTTTCACCATTGTAGGCCAATAATGCCCTATTCTTTTAATTTGAAAGTGAAGCTTTGGCCCAACTTGATGAGCCCCACACACCCTCGAGTGTGCTTCTTGTACAGTATTAACAGCTTCATTTTCCCTAAGGCAACGCAAGAAGATACCATCAAAGGAACGCTTATAAAAGAGTTCCTTTTATAGTAAATGAATCTTAAAGCTCGCCTCCTGACTTCAATTTTATGGCGTGCATCTTTAGGTAGCTTTTCATGCTCTAAATAATCAATAAGTGATTGTTGCCAATCATTTATGTTAGTCTTATATATAGCAATATGATTCACCATCTCTTTTTCACCTTCATTTTCAAGTTGAAGTGTTGATGGTACAATCCATTTTTCGCATACAGGAACTTCAACTACACTATTTGGTAATGACAATATTGATGCTAAGTTTTCCAAAGTTGTTGATTATCATCTCATGGTACATGCTTGATTGAGAAATTGTCAAATTGATTAAGCAACTTTAAAGCATACTCACAATAAGGTAACAAATCAGCTTTCTTTACTTCATACAATAAGAGTACTTAATTGATAATCAACTTTGAATCTTTAAATACTTTAATATTTGAGATCTCCATGTTAGCCATCATTTCCAATCCAAGGATTAGGGCCTCATACTCTGCCATATTATTTGAGCATCTTTCTTTAAAGGTAAATGCAAATGGAAGAGCTTCACCTTTAGGACTAAGGAAAACAACCCTAGCTCCTACCCCCTCTTGCTTTGCTACTCTATCAAAGAACATTCTCCAAGGTCTTGGAACTTTTATAAATAAAATTTCTTCATCTGGAAGGTCATCAAAAAACTCTCAATGATCAGGAATTGGATGATCAGTTAGAAAATCAACAAGAACTTGGCCTTTAATTGCCTTTTAAGGTACATAGACAATCTCAAATTCTTGTAATAAGACTGCCCATTTAGCTAATCTTCTTGAGCGGATAGGTCTTGATAAGATGTAATTGATAGGATTAGCCTTCGAAGTCAAGTGCGTAGTATGAGCTTGTAGATAATGCTTTAATTTTTTAATTGCAAATATTAATGCTAAGCACATCTTCTTAATGGGAGAATAATTTAATTATACTTCATTCATCATTCTACTGAGGTAGTAGAGTGCACCCTCCTTTCCTTCATCATTTTTCTATGCTAATAAAACCCCTAAAGATCGTTCATTTACTGATGTATATAAAATGAGAGGTCATCCGAGTATCGGTACATTTAACATAAATTGGTTCAGAAAATATGCTTTTAGGTTATTGAAGGCATTAGTGCATGCTTTATCCCATTTAAAAGGAACATCTTTTTTCATCAAGTGACTAAAAGGTTGACACCTTCTCGCCAAATTTAAGATGAACCTTATAATATAGGCCAATTTTCCTTATAGGACTTTAACTCATGAATATTTCTTGGTTCTGGCATTTTTAGTATGACATCAATTTTAGATTAATCAATCTTGATCCCTTGATGCCTTACTACAAAACTAAGAAACTTTCCAGTAGATACCCTAAAAGCACACTTCAAAGGATTTATCTTCAAATTATATTTTCGACGACGTTCGAATACTTGTCTCAAATCTTGTAAATGATTAATAACCTTCGTTGATTTTACCACAAGATCATCTATATAACATTTAATATTTTTATAAAGCATGTCATTGAAGATCTTTTGCATACCCCGTTTGTGTGTTGCTCCCGCATTTTTCAATCCAAAAGGCATTACTTTGTAGCAATAAATCCCCTTTGGAGTTTGAAAAGTTGTAGCTTTAGCATCTTCTACTACCATAGAAATTTGATTATATCTAGATGATCCATCAAGGTATGATGACCTGTCATAACTCGTTATAGAGTCAATCATGATCTCAATTAGAGGTAATAGAAAATCATCCTTGGGGTAGGCATTATTGAGGTCACGAAAATCTACACAGATTTAAAGTTATCTATTCTTCTTTCTTATTGGAACAATATTTGAAATCTAAGTCAGGTATTTAACTTCTTCAATGAAGCCAACATCAATCAACTTATTGACTTCAGCCTCAATTTGCGAAAGCAATTCTGATCAAAACTTCCTTTGAACTTGTTTGATCACTTTTGCCCCCTTTTTGATTGACAAGTGATGAACTATAACCTTAGGATCAAGTCCAGGTATTTCCTTATAAAACCATGCAAAGACATCATGAAACTCCAAGATAAGGGTTTTATAGTCCTCGGCCTCTTCTTGAGCTAAATTTTCACTCAGAAAAATAGGATAGGGAGTGTCATCAAACGCTAAGTCAATGTTCTTTAATTCATCAACTATGGTCTTGTTCGCCTCTTCAAAAGCTGGTGGAGCTTCTTCTTTGCTTTGCTCAACCACTGAATCTTCTTTATCAATTTTAATTACACTCAAGTGGAAAGAAGTGGTTATGTCATCATCCTCATAACATTGACCATATGTCAAGCCTATGATCATAGTTGTTTGTTGTTTAGCTGTTAGTGTTTCACCAGCCTTAACCATCCATTGACTTTGACACTTCATACAAGAAGGAAATTTGCTCTTAACCTCCTTGTAGTCCACCTACAAAGGTGAATTCTTCTTGGCTTTCATCTTCGCTTTATTTTTTGAAACTCCAAGCTTATCATGAACTGAACTTTGACTAGGCATGAAATTATCTTGAGCCCCAAGATGATCAAAAACTGAAACTCAATTTAAAAACTGACATTCTTGAAACTTCTATTAGATTTTCTTAATCTCTTATTGAAATATATTGTGAGATCCCTTTATAGATTTTTAATCATAAAGGATTGGATGCATTGTATTCTAGACCTTCTCTTAAAGTCTTTAGAGTTACTTCCCTCACTTTCCAAACTTTACAAATTCCATTGGATAGGTCCTCTTTTTGCCTAGGTTCTGGTTCCTTTATTAATAAGGCTGTAGCACCCATACCAGCTTTAGTAAGTAATTTATAAGCATTTGGAAGTTATCCATGCTCCATCGATGATCCTTGTGATGGTTAGATAAACCCCAATAATGGTGGTGTGGCTACTTTTGATATTACTAGTTTTGTCAATGGAAGGACAAAGTCTTGTCAGTCTTGCTTAGCATCATCTTTGGCTTTGAACGAGGCTTACCTTCTTTTCTCCTTATAATTGGAACATAATGCAGTTTTGGATTTTCTTTCACAGACTTATTTAGTTGGATTGAAGTCTCTTTCTTCCCCTCAGTTGGAAATAAAGATGCTCCTTTCTTAGCTTTAGAAAAGTCCTTCTTTGCCAGTTCCTTAGCTGCTTTACGCTCAAATTGCAACTCCTCCGTCATGCTTATCTCCAAGTAAAATTTAGCATATGCAAAGTATGACTTAGCTTCACTGAAAGGATTTGTATTAGCTACCACCCTTCTTACCTCACCATTCTTGTAATACTTAAAGCATTGGTGGAGTGTTGAAGGCACCACCTTATTTTCATGAATCCATGGCCGACCTAACAACATATTATATGTTGTTTTAGCATCAATAACATGGAATAGAGCACTTAATTCCATTTCATGAATGTATAAGTTGAGATGGATCTTGCCCATTGCTCTTTGACCACCTTGGATGAATCCTTGAATCATCAACTGGCTCTACATCAATTCATCCACTGGAATACCAAGTTGTTTTAACGTCTTTAAAGGAAGAATATTCAAAGCTGAACTATCATCCACTAGAATCATTTTTACCTTTTGCTCATGAATGAACTTGATAACAAACAATAGATGGATATGGAATTTCGAGCATAATAGCATATCATCTTTAGTGAAGGTGACTTCTTTTACACATGAGTTACAAGTGCTATGGTGAGAATAAACTTCTTTATCCTTAGCTTCTTTTTGCACCATTAAGTCTTCTTTTCCCTCCACTTGGTAACATATGAAAAGTTTAAGCATGCAATCAGCTAAGGTGATGGACATCCTTGGTTTTTGCTCAAATTCAAAATCTAGTTGAGGGAATATAGATGCCTTTCGTAATCTCTTAGCCTTTAACTTTTTTACCTTAGACTTATTTGAAGCCTTTGGTGATCTTCTCTTTGCTTTGGCTTTTTGAGGACTTGGGCTTGATTTGAGCAAAGTCTTGCATTGACTTCTTCATCATGTCACAAGAATCCACCCTTCATCATCAGAATTACTAGAATTTTTGCTTCCTACATTATGATTTAATTGTAATGCCTCTTCATGCATCACCAAGTGTTGAATGCAATGAACTTTAACAGTTATGGGCTTAAAGGACCCAAAATTAATTTCCACCAGATGACCTAGCAAGTGGTGGTACTTGTAATAATTTGCATCCTTACTCTGATTGGCTTGCTCTGGATGTTTCATTGGTGGGAGCTCGATGAGTTTAACTTCAAGTGAATCATCAAGCATACTTGAAACATCAGAATCAGGAAAAGGGTATTTCTTTTCTTGCCTGTCCTTCAGAGAAGCAATCTTCCTTTTTTGAGTTTGGAAAGCAATCAGCTTCATCTCCTTCTTCTTTTCAACCTTAGAGTTGATCTTGATTGGAGTAGAGTTTACAACTAATGATTACTTATTCTCAGGCTTCAAATTAGGCTTGACAACCTTACGTACCTCCAACCTTTCCTTGCCTTTCTTCAAATCTTGTATTAGGATATTTTGATGACCAGCATTCAAAATACTAAGCTCCATATCATGGGCATGAGTCACCAATTCTTCAAAGGTACTTGGTTTTATTCCTTGAAGAATGTAATATAATCCCTAATTCATGCCCTTAATGCACATGTCTATTGTGGAGGTTTTAGAAAGACGATCTTTGCAGTTCAAGCTGAGATTACTCCATCTTTGAATGTAGTCTATTACAGGCTCATCTTTTTATTGGTAAGTCACAGTTAACTCGATCATGCTGACAATACGTAGGGTGCTGTAGAAACGGTTAAGGAATTCCCAATTAAGTTACTTCTAATTATCAATTGAACTAGCTTCAAGGTCAGTGTACTAATCAAAGGCATTACCTTTTAGAGATCGAACAAACTGCTTGATAAGTAAATCACCATAAGTGCCAGCATTATTGCATATTTCCATAAAGTAAGCAACATGTTGTCTTGGATTACCTTTACCATCAAACTGTTGAAACTTTGGAGGTTGATAATTTGCTGGCATCTTCATTAGGTCAATCCGAGGAGTGTATGGCTTTGCATATGAGTAAGAAAGCTATGTCAATGACTCAACTTTCTCCTTGATAGCTTTCTTAATGAGCTCTTCCAGATGAAGAGTGGAGATTGGGTTGTTAGACATCGCTTGAGTGTTACTTGTAACCTTTGTTGCTAAAGTAGCTTCTCCTTTTTCTTGATTAACTGGCAGGTCAGATGCTACCTTAGGAATAGCCTTCCTTGTCATGCTTGCCAGCTTTACGGTCCAAGATGCAATTTCATTATCTTTTTCCTTGGTCTTGCTTATGAGCTCTTTTACCAATTTGGTCAAGTTGGCAACTTGTTCTTCAAGTAAAGTAGTGTTGGTCATCATCGCAGATATAGTGCCACTAGGACTTTTTGGAGAAGAAATTTGTAGATTTGATTATGGAGTGAAACTTCCACCTTGACTTCCTTCCTCGTCACAGGACTTTAGTAAGGATAAGAAATTGTCTTCATTTGACACTCCAATTTTTACCCCCATCTTTGACGAAGGTGTCATTTATTGTTGTTCATACAATTGTATGATCGATTTTATCTTTATCGTGATGTTGAGACTATCACCATCATTTGATCCACTAAGCGGCGAGATAAGAGTTTAGACTTGAGTAGCTCTTGAGCGGAGGTTGTACTTCCTTGGTGCCATAGAGTCGCTCTTCTCGGATGCCATTGATGTTGAAGATTTGATTTTTTTTTTGAAATTGGAGATGAGAGGTAAAGATGTCCCATTAGACGTGCCAAAATTTATAGTGCGCAAAATCTATAAAACAAAAATTATATTGAATTAGAAATTGAGGAACAAATAAATTTATTAATTTGAAGCAGGTTATAATATCTAATATAAAATTCTATAATAAAGAATTTAAATCATTTGATTTGAATTTCGAAGCAAGAACTTGATTCAAGGGCTTTTGTAGTTTGATTTTGAATTAAACTTGATTTTTGATAAAGAACTCGATTCAAGTACTTTAGGGGCTTGATCTTGAATCAAATTTCACATTGAAAGGAAGAACACCTTGATGAGCTTAATGAACACCTTGATAAACTTCTTGGAACTTGAAAAACACCTTAATGAACTTCTTGGAACTTGAAGAACACCTTAAGGTCTTCAAGATTTGGAGAGCTTGAGACTTGAGAATTTTTTGTTGCTTCTAACTTTTGGTTTTCAAATGTGTGTTTTGAAATGAAAGGGAATGCCTCTTATTTATAGTGATTTAAAGGAGAAGGAATTTACAGATTTAACCCGTATCCTCATTTCCAAACAATTATCACTTCATTTATTTATTATTTTAATAACATTTATCTTATTATTAAAATAATTTAAATTTAGATAATAAACCAGATAATTTTGATTGGTTTAAAATCTATTTAATTTATTAGATTAAGATAATTATTTAATCTAATTATTTTATAAATCAAAAATATTTATTTAATTGATTCATAAAATATATTTCATTTATTAGATTAAAATAATTATTTAATTTAATTAATTTCATAGATCAAAAATATATTTTTAAAATAATTAAAATATTGTTATATTTATCTAAAATCTAATTATTCAAAAATTTATTTATTTTTTCAATTTTACTCTTTATCTAGTAGACACTATCTAAAATTTCAATAATAATTATGTCTTTCCATTTTTATTCGAACAAGTTTGACATTCACTGCATAAAACTACGCCGTTTTAGATGCGCATGTAGCGTAAACCTAAATAAGAAACTGACACTCCTTGGGTTCACTTCACCGTTCTCGCCGACCTCCTCTCCCCTTCCCCCTATTCTTCTAAACGAAATCTCCTAAACCCTAAACCTCTGTCCCAGGATATCATCAATTTGTTAAAGATTTGGATTTTGAAGTCGTTTTTCCTCTATGTTCCATTTAATTTTTCTTTCTCTCTTTCTTTCTATATCAAGCTGAACATTTTTTCCTATTGATAGTGCTACAGCTCTTTCTATTCATCAATGGCACCTGCTGTTTCACATAACAAGCAAAAAGGCTCCAAGTCGAAGTCCCAGAAACCTCCTGTGAAAAAGAAGCAAAAAAGTGATGATCTTTTCACCGAGAAACCCTCAATAACCAAGGATGACAATGATTTGGTTGATGATTCTGATAGTCCAGATGAGGCATTTGAAGAGGTAGATGAATTAGGAACTGATTCTGGTTCTGATATCCTTTCGGATGGTGATGATCCCATCGCAGATGATTTCCTACAAGGAAGTGGAGATGAAGGTGACTTTCTTAGTTGTTTCTTTATTTTGTTTGTTGCTCTTACTTTTAGTTCTTTTGATATTTCTTGACTTTATTCCTTGTGTGGTTCAAGAGGAAGAAGGTTCAGGTTCAGATTCTGGTATGGATTCAGATTCTGATTCAGAGGGATCTGATATTGAGAAAAAGTCACGAGCCATTGATGTACGAAAGGAGCAAGAAGATAGAGATGCAGAGGATGAAATGCGACTCAATATTAATGAAGAATCTGATGAGTTCAGATTGCCTAACAAGGAGGTGTATTTTCGTTATCTCTGATTAGTTTTTGTCTGGTCAATCTCTTGTCAGTTTAATTTTTGTGGGTTCTTATTTTTTATTCTCTCATTCACCTTATGGTTTAGGAACTTGAAGATGAAGCTCGCAGGCCCCCTGATCTTCAAAATCTGCAAAGGAGGATAAGAGAAAGTAGCACCTTAAGCCAGTCTTTTTTTTTTTCTGTATTTTTGTGCATCAACTATTTTTAGAGTGGATTAATTTTGGCCTTGTTAACATCTAACATTTCCTTTTATTTGTAGTTGTTAGAGTGCTATCCAATTTTAAAGATTTGAAGCAAGAGGGAGCTAGGAGAAAGGATTATGTTGAACAGCTTAAAGTGGATTTATGTTCGTACTATGGGTACAATGATTTCCTTATCGGGGTTTTGGTTGAGGTATTATACTCCTTTTGCTATCCAACCATTCCTTTTGCTCCACATGTTTCCATGCTTTTCCTTGGTTTGTGGCTTTGGATCATCAGGTTGTGTTATGACTTGCAGATGTTTCCAGTTAATGAACTTATAGAACTTGTTGAGGCTTGTGAAAAGCCACGCCCTATATGCTTAAGAACCAATACTTTGAAGGTAATAAATGCTTTTTGATTGTTTGACTAAATTCTCTAATTTGTTCCATTATTTACTCCAGAGCTTTGAGTAACAATGAAATATATGTGCTTTAGACTCGAAGACGTGATTTAGCTGATGTGCTCTTAAATAGAGGAGTTAACCTTGATCCTTTAAGCAAGTGGTCAAAGGTGATTGCTTTACTTTCTTGTCTTCTTCTTTCACATGTAACTTTCACTAATTGAAGCCCTCATAATATGACTGTAGGTTGGACTTGTTGTATATGATTCACAAGTGCCTATTGGCGCTACTCCAGAATACATGGCTGGTTTCTACATGGTAAATGACCTTTTGTTCATTCTCACTTTATGACTTTTAGATTTTTAACGTTTATGTAGTTAAAAACTGGTTTTCATTGACAGCTGCAAAGTGCAAACTCATTCTTACCTGTGATGGCCCTTGCTCCTCAAGAAAAAGAACGGGTCGTTGATATGGCGTAAGACATGAATGTCATGAAATATGTTTTTAGATATACCATCTTTGGACCATTCCATCTTAATCCACTTCTTTCACCAAGTTTTCTATCCAATGTTTGCATTTTTATTGATATCATGATACGTTTAATCTTTGTGAATTAAGTTATGCTATATTATACATCCTGGTGGAATCAATTATCATTTCTGGCATGGTAAATATGTTATTGTGACAAATCAGTGTGCTTTAACCAAAAATTTTAAATAATATGACCATGTCCTGTCATCCCGCATGACACTCCACACCACTACAAAGAGAGAAAAAAGCTATGAAGGAACAGAGTTTACTGGAAAAGAATAAGCACCATCAGTCAAATTTTTTCTTTATAAGGGATTACTCCATTCAAGATTCATGTCTACCCTAAATTCCTTGGAATGTGCAAAAAAATTAAAATAAAATTAATGAATCCAAAACAAAATGAAAAACTATCATGGTGCTTGGGATAAATTTTTATTGAAATTTAAGAGGATATTCATTTCTAAGAGAAGTGTAATTTTGTTTTCATCATGGTAATATAGATACATTTTGTCTTTGGTGGTAATTGCTAATACCTATCAGTTCTTTCATTGAATATATTCTCATGTTTGTTTCAGGGCTGCACCTGGTGGTAAAACGACTTACATTGCTGCTCTTATGAAAAATAGTGGTATGTATTCTTGTGGATTGGTTGGGGGGTTCATCCTATTTATTTTATATCCATTTTAGTCATATCTCACATTTTCCATCTTCCGAAGCATGGTCTTACTATCAGATCTCTATAAAGCTGTTAATAGTTTTTAACACAAGTTTAATTGCACTTTCTGTGGTTATTATCTTTTCCTCTTTTCTTCATACCAGTTTCTATATATTTTTAACTTTTTCTTCTTTTTATATTTCAGTTTATTGGATGGTTGCGATTTCTGATTCTTAATGTTTTAATGTAATTGTCACCAGGAGTAATTTATGCAAATGAGATAAAGGTACCAAGACTAAAGTCACTTACTGCAAATTTGCATCGCATGGGGGTCACTAACACCATAGTTTGCAACTATGATGGCAGGGAGGTCAGTGTCATGCCATCCCTTCTGTGTTTAATTCTTTTGAGGGACTTCTAGTTTTATGATTTCTTGACAATTTAATTACTTCCATTCTGTTAATTAGCTGGTCTTTACAAATGGATGCATTTTGTGCATTTATGTTTTGATGATAGTATCAAATCTAAAATTATACTGAATGTGGGGAGGGGAAAGGCAAAAATACACAACCATCCCTCCCTTTCTATAAATATATAATAAAAAATTAATAGAAAGAACTATACTTTAATCTACATACAGATTTATTATTAATTATAAATATTTTTATATAAAAAATTTATTATTTGTTACTCAACTCAACCAAGGGCTAATTCCAAGTTGCTTGGGGTTGGCTATATGAATTATTTTTAATATGAATGATGCTCTAAACAAGTAAACATATGCTAGTAGATCTAAAACCACTTCTGTGATCAAGCTTGTTATTTTTTTGTGAATACTCAGACAAAAAGTTTTGTTACAGTTCTTCTGGGCATTAATAACTGCTCTGTTTGTATCTTTTTGTTATTACAGCTTGTCAAGGTTTTGGGTCACAATTCCGTGGATAGGGTATTGTTAGATGCTCCCTGCAGTGGGACTGGGGTGAGCGAATGCTTTATAAATTTGTTCAAGTGTCTTATTCTTCATTGCTACTTGATTAAATTATTAGGATTCTATTTGTGTTCTAGGTCATATCAAAAGACGAATCTGTTAAGACATCAAAAACCCTTGAAGATATACAGAAATGTGCCTTCCTGCAGAAGGTATGCTGTATCCCTTTCCATTTAACCTAAAAGCTTATGTAGAAGTGGATGCATGTTATAGTTATGCTCTTTCAAGAAGACTCATTCAATGAAACAAAAATTACCTAAGTAAATGACAGGCACTTCCTTGAAAGTTGTTAAGCGTTACTCTTAGGGGTAAGCAAAACTGAGCCATATTGAAAAACCAAACCAAAACTGACAATTTTGGTTCAATTTAAAAATTTTAAACTTGACCAATATTGATTTCAGGTTTTAAAAATAAGAATTTTCAGTTCAAAAATTGAATAAATCAATAAAATTAGCATATAAAGCCAAACCATGACCTTGGTTTAGTGAGGTGTAAGTATTTTAAATCAAAAAATATTTGGTTTGGTTTAGTTTTGAAAGCCAAAATATGTTGGTTCACAAACCAAACTGAATTAAACCTTTCCTTACCCTACTTGCTCTTGCAATTAGATTGAATTCTCTTGTTCTTGATGTTGTTTACTGTGCCAGTGTGGGTTTTTCTCAGATAATTTTCTGTCCTTTTTTGTAGCAATTGATTCTTGCTGCAATTGATATGGTTGATGCAAACTCCAAATCTGGGGGATACATCGTTTATTCCACATGTTCCATGATGGTTGCTGAGGTTTGGTTATTAGAATGTTTTGTTGGATTTGTGGTTAGCTTCTTTTGCTTTTCATCATTCTGTATTTCTTTTTCTGCAGAATGAAGCAGTTATTGATTATGCACTTAAGAAAAGGGATGTTAAACTTGTTCCATGTGGACTTGATTTTGGACGTCCAGGGTAATGTCAAATTCCACCATTTGCAGTATCATGAATTAATTTGCAGAACAGAATGTATCAATGATATCTTCTTTTTTATTAGATTTTTCCGCTTTAGGGAGCACCGTTTTCACCCGTCTTTGGAGAAGACACGACGTTTCTATCCACATGTTCACAACATGGATGGATTTTTTGTTGCAAAGGTAAATCTCGGTCTTCAAAATGTCATTAATCATTCTGGTAATTGAACAATCTGTGTCTCCTATGAGCGCAAGTCTTGAAGTACTGCGTGGGATGGCAATTTTATGGGCAAATCTTTGTCTTAATTATGAAAATGATAAATGACCCTTGTGCCTTGGCATTCACATAAGCTACTGAATTTCTTGAATACCTCCACATGCATGAATCCTCTGCTTCTGTAGCCATGGTAGATTCTAAAGACCCAATTCAAACGGCAAACCTGAACTTATGAAGTTGGTTTCAAATGTGCTTTTGTTACTGACATGCAGTTGTTTAACATTAATGAGGGACCAGAAAATCTTGGTCACCTTTTTTCATCCCTTTGCTAAGATCCATCGGTGTATTAAGCCAGGAAACGTTTGTGATTTGGTCTGGACCTTTAGTTCTTGTCCAGCTAACTGTCTGTTCTGTTTTTGTGTTATGCAGTTGAAGAAAATAAGCAATTCAATACCCTCTGCTGCATCATCTGAACCTTCAGAGTCAATAGAACAAGCTTTTGAACCAAAAGAGAGCAATAGTGAAAACAGAACTGCAGAACCTTTGAAAAAAAAGGGTGCTGCTAAAAAGGAAAAGCCTGCTGCCAAAAAGGTTGAGTCTGCTACTGGGAATGCAGGAAGGGAATTGGTTTCTGGGGTTTCTGATAATGGAAATGTAAAATCTGCATCCACTGCGAAGAATGGGAAGAAAAGAAAATTTCCATCGAAAGAGGAAATCTCAAAAATCAGGTAAATTTCTGTTTCCAAGTTATTCTGTTCATTATAGAGGGTTAATATGTTCCTGTTGCTCAGTTCCTCGTGTTACTCCTAAAAAGAGAACTGCAAGATCGAATCATTTTCTAATTTTTCATTTTACCATATGTTGAACTTAGTAAATGAATTTAGCTGAATGCTATGTGGATTTATGGAGCCAAATGGTTTCAGCTATCATTGTGTAGGCCATTGTCTTAGTATAAGTAGAGCATGGAATTTCTTGTCATGAGGAACTAAATTTGATGCGATGTTGCTGCAGAGAGGAGAAGAGAAGAGCTTTAAGAGAAACAAAGAAGAAGGGTAAGGGGGGAAGTGCCAGTAAATATCAAATTTGTTGATATTTAATTTTTAATCTTACTCAACATCTTAATCTTCATAGAAAACAAACTGTTATTAAGGAACTTCTACTGTTAACAGCTTGAAGTATATTTTGTAATGGGAGGAGAATGTATCGTTATTATAAATGAAGAAAATTTTTTAAATTTATTTGAAATACAAAAATGATTAATGATATTAACATCTTGAAATTATGCTCATCAGTTAACAATTACACAGAAGAAGGTGATCTATCTATATAAATGGAATTCAATTATATTATGATAGATTTGTTAAAAAGTTATATTTATAATCAAATTAATCTTTAATTAAGTTTATATATTTTTAAAATGTAATGATATACATAACATATAATATGCATATATTATAATATATAATTAGAATGAAGAATCATAAATATTTTTTCAATTGATATTGTATGGATATACATTCATATTTAAAATATTATGCATATTTCATAATTGCATTTCACTTAAATTCATCTGAATAGATGTGATTGTTTTGATTTGCATATATTGAAATGATTTTCAAGCTTTACAAACAAATGATGATTCTAAAAGGAAATAAAATTTATAAATAAATATATTTAAAATATACATTGTTGTTTTGTATTAGATTGCAGTTAAAAAGACACCATCATAAAAATCATAATGAATAAGATTTTGTGGAAAATTATAAATTATAAACTCATTCACCTGAATAATCAAGAAATATAAATTTTCTCATGATATTATTTTCCATGTTGGTTGATGATTTCTAGAAGAAACCTTTCACCACATTCAACCTGATGAAACTATTTCTTTATATATTTTTAAACCTTTTCTTTTCCCAATTTTATGACTTTCCGATTAAACGTATTAATTATTCCATTTATAAATATATATATATATATATATATATATATATATATATATATTTCTATTATATCTTAAATAATTAAATAAAAACATTACTATCCATTTTATTAAAATAGTTATAATTTGGGATACTTAACAACAAATCTGAAAAATGCCTATCCAACCATTCATTTGAAAATCATAATTATATTTTTTACTTATAAGAATAATAAATTAAAGATCTATTTATTTTATATTCATCAAACTAACCAAATTGCAATGTCCTTCAAGTTGTTTTTTACCTTTTTAGAAACTTGTAATGACCCATTTAGGTTGTAAGACCAAATCTAAAAAGGATTTAACTTCTAATTTAGTTATCATATCTCCAATGTCTAAATCAAATTTAATACATCTAATCAACACAAAAATATACAAAACTTATAATTTTTTATCTCATAAAATATACCTTATAGACATAATTATAGATATTGTACTTTATTTAATTTTATATTAGCCAAAGATTAAAATTAACTTTTAAATAAAATTGAGATGTTGGTAACACTTATCAATTGCTAAGGTTGACTATCATGCAAGCATCAATATAAGTTGAATTAATAATTGTATGAAAGTGGATATAAATAACATTAACTAAACTTTACAAGCTTCAATTAACCTATTAGAATTAATTGATTATCTATTCTATGGTAATTAGTCAGCTGAATTCATCCCAACATAATTAATTATCTTTAATTTATAATTGAGGAAGCTTAAACTCAATCACATATACTAAAATATATATGACATAAATCAATATCAAATATTAAAATCAAATATTCAATTGTAAACTAACGATCCAAAGATTTTTTGGAATAAAGTTACAATCAAGAATAAGAAAATGAAAGTAATAATAATGCCCATAAGATTAAGCTTTTAATCTTGATCTTGATTTTCCTCTCTTGATCTTCAACCTTTAAATCCTTCAAATCTTTGTTAAGTCCATATGAATTGATGAGTAGAAAGAGAGTTTTATAGGGAAAACTACCAAAAACTTGAATTAAAAGAAAAGAGAACAAAATATAAGAAATAAAGAATGTTATATCCCTAATTTTATGAAATATAAAAACAAACAAATAAATAAATAAATAATATTAGTTATTAGTATATTTACTATGTAAAATTAATATTAATAAAAATAATGGTAATAATAATTAGTATTAGATACTTAAATGAATAATTATAATAATGATAATAATAAAATTGACATACTAAGAGATATGTTAAATATGATTAAATGATTAAATAAAATAATTAAGAAATTATGAATCTTCCTAGAATTCTCTTTCAAAATAATAATAATAATAATAATAAAAAAGAGCTATCAAGAAATTAGAAAAGAGAGAAAACAAAGACAAAAAAGAAAAGAGAAAGAACCGATAGCAAAGAAGTGAAGAGATAAGGCAAGAAATTAAAAAAAAAAAGGGAAATTGGAAGAAGAAAAATGCCATTGATGGAGAAGACAAAAATGTTAAAGTTGTTGAAGGCTTGAATGTGATATGATTCATGAGAAGAGACGGTAAGCCATCATTCTTTTGTTGTTTCATACATATGTGACCATATGAAGAAATATTAGGTTGCTTAAAGTAGTTATTGGAAGAGAGGAGGGAAAAATAGAACCCAAAGCTTGAATGATAAACAACATTTTGTTTTCATAGGAAGACTAACAAGAAATTTAAGCTATAAGAGTAAAGGAATCAAAAAATTTAAGCTATAATTAGAGAAACTGAAGGTATCACACGTGGTATTGATCCTGGTTGGACCCCATTAATCACTGTCTAACCAACTATCTATGTTGTACTGGTAGGAATAGTCAGTGCATCACTAGTCTCTGCATTGCTAATGTTTGAATTATCACTTCTTCCACTTGCCAGTTTGATCACAAGGTCCCTCTTTGACATCTTTTATGATCTATATGAAAAATTGAGGATCACATTAGTCAGATTTAATTACATGAAATATTTCATATGTATGTAACTCAAATAATGACTTGAGCAATGTTTCATGCTTTAACTCAAATAACTCAATAATTTTATCAAGTAAATTAACTGTTACGACAAATTCGCACCTGTCCACGGAATCACAACGCAAAACGCAAACAATAACGAGAAACAAAAGAGAAACGACACGCAATTTACGTGGTTCGGCAATGTGCCTACGTCCACGGGCAGAGGAGTATTTTATTCTATTCGGCGGAAGAAGTAGAAGAACGGGTTACAAGGCATCCGAAAACTTATATAAGTTCGGACCAAAAATCGAGACAATTCGGTTGGGAAACCAAAAGAAAAAATGAACCAAACCGGTCCATACCGCGGGGGGCGGAGCCCCCCGCACCCCCCATTGGAATCAGTTTTCGAGCTACGAGCTCGGGCCTATCGGCCCTCGCTCTCCGCTATCGAAAACAGATCCCTATTTTTCTCCCATTAAATTTTTCTCAAAATTTCAGTAGCACCGCAACGATTTTGGGTCGGGTTCAAAATCGGATCCTTCAAAAAATGTTTAAGACAGATTATAATAAATCTTCCCCTTGTCTTGAACTCTCCCATCCAACAAAGAAAAAACAATAATACTGCCTCTGCAACCTGCTCTCTTGAAAAAGAGAGCACTACTGTGTACTGCAAACTCCAATTAAGTCCAGGCAATGCCTGAACTTTTGAGCTGGAACCGCCTTCGTCATCATA
>CANYBF010855951.1:0-18678 GCA_948192965.1 Dalechampia spathulata
CTTAGAATCTTATTACAAACCATTTCATATCATTCATTTATAGACTCATGAACCTTCTTAAAAATATCTAATGCATCTATTTAAATGATCATTTCAATTCTTAGTATAAATACATCTTAAGTAATAACCTTACTAGTACACTTTTCTTATTCAACTTTACCTCTGTCAATAGATTAATTTTTAATTAATCTTATCATACACTAATTAACCAATTTATTAAACTTCTTAATTATAATTATCATGCTTAACTATCTTTTTGATTCTTACTTTTATCATAAGTATTCTTAGTACACCTTAATTCATATTTCATTATATCCTTTTAATTTGATCAACATGCCTTGACTGAAATCATATAAGTTAATACCATTTATTTATAAACTTAATAAACATTTTGATTATACTTAGTATGCTCATTTTAGTACCCATTTAAGTCTTAAATATCAATATGACCATATGCTCCCTTTTTGTCCCTTTAACATTTTAAAATCATGCCTTAAAGTCAAATTTTTCATTAATCATGTCTTATGCCAATACTCTTCCGTTAAAAGACTTCTATTTCCCTTTAATTCTTCATTTAATTAATTAAACATACTTAACAGAATTATCACATCATTTGACTACGTAACATGCTCCCGTAGAATAATTATTAACTTCCCAACCGAGAAAGTTAATAACTAATCTACAAAGGATTTCATACATTCCATAGAAATTTTTTTTAAATTTTAGAAACATACATATTACTTATATACAAACCCATTATCAAAATTACATTTGTCAATCCTAGGTTTTAACATAACATTTTACATAGGTCTTTTCATATACAGACATTAAGCCTAATCCCATTATTATTTTACAAATTTATAAATTTATCACCCTTAATTTATTTTATGCCAATGCATTTTATGAGCATTTAATAAATTGGAAGTCTATAGAAATTTTAAGCTTGTTACCAATATTCTATTGGTATATCCAGCTGCTTCACTGATGATCTTGTTTTGTGACTTTGCTTGGTCCTGCGTGTGAGCGTCGGTTTCTGCCGACCGCCCAGAATGAGGCTTGTGAAAGTCACGGACCGAGGACCGCACTTGGAGCGAAAGTGCAGTCTTCCTAAGGGGTTCCCTTAGGGAATGATATGGACTCAAAAGAGTCACAAGGGAGTCGCCATCGGATGGTTCCGGATTAGTACAACTGACCCATAGCATGAGTGCTAGTTAAACCCTTCAGAGATTGGGTTCGGGTGGTGGAGATCTATTCTATGAGTTTCCAAAATTGATTTTACCATTATAGTTGGAATTAATAATCCTAGGCAGGTAAGCATGCGAGCGTAAATGTAAGCACACAGCGCATCATGTGAATTGGCGTTGCAAGATTGCACGTAAAATGACATATAAAGCTATATGGCATTTAGATGGCATGGCATATGCATGTCATGTGATATAGCGATAAAAGTAACATAGCATATGCATGTCATGTGAGTGTGAATGACATATCATATGATATGGTAATCCTAATATGTAAGCACATATTATGGCAAATAGCGTATTTACATTATACATTAACGTTTTTAGGGGTTGCGTAGCATTTGGCGTATGCATGGTATATACATAGTGTATGTATGATGCGTAGGGTGAATGGCATATCATATACATGATATGTGAAATGATGGATGTCATGGCATATGTATGTCACGGTATAGTAAATGACATACCTCATGCATGGCATGAGAATGATGTATGGTATATCATATGCATGATATGTGTGATGATATAATACATGGCATATGCATGACATGTTATATGTATGTCACACCAAATGTGTGGCATGTGGGATGATGCGTGACATGGCATATGCATGGCATGTATAATAGAATGTGCTTGTGTCATGTGGCATGACATGTGAAATGTTGCATGACATGGTATTATGTATAGCATACCATATGCATGGTATGTTAAATGGATGGCATACTATATGTATAGCATGTGAAGTGAATGACATACCGTATGCATGGTCATGTGAAGTGAATAACATACCATATGCATGGTCATGTGAGATGATGTATGGCATGGCATATGCTTCATATGTGAGATGATGTATGGCATGGCATATGCATGATATGGCATAGTGGTGCGTATGTGAATGTGTATTCAATATAGTATATGTATGGCATACGGTATGTCATGCATTATAGCATACGACGTGGCATGGCATTATGGCATAATGATATATACATATATGCATGACAAGGCGTATTGATTGATTGCGCGTATTGGATTGCGTGTTGGCATATTTGCATATGTGCATATGAAATACAGTGTGTTATGGTATACGGTATATGCATGGCATGCATTGTAGTATGTGCATGTGTCATGTGACATGAATGACATAAATATTTAGGCAAATATAAATCATCAATGATCAAAAATAACAAAGGCCGGGGAAAGGGAATCGAGGAAATTAGGGGATACAAACAGGAAATAAGGGATTATTACAAACTGAATAAATCCTATCTTATTACAAATATTCCTCGGATACATAAATTTATGGGTATTAAGTAATACCCCATTTTCCCCTCGAGTTGCATGATCCAAAATGCGCGAATGGATTAATATGCAAAATAAACAAATAAATTCATTAGTCATAAATGAATTTTGGATTTAATTGACTAGTCCAATACCATTTAAAAGTACAAACCAAGAGTCAAAATTCAGCAATTATTAGGCAATAATTGAAATAATAAACACGAGCTGGATCGTGAAAATTCATTTTAATAAAAATAATTTTAAGCAAAATTACTTTATTTGATCATGGAAAAATTAATTGGGAGTGCTAACATCACTTGGAATATTTTGGAGATAGCCCCTTAACCAATTAATTCCAATCCTTTCAAAAACCGCATTTATACGAGTAAAAATTGCATTTTATCGTAAAAATTAATTTTGTGGCCAAAATTAATTATGTAAAAATTGTTTTATGACTATTCCAAAATACTAAAGTCACTGTGAGACTCAAATACCACTGGATACGTCAAAATACGATCAAAATATGGCCTGAAATATAATTTTTCTAGAAAAACGTGAGGATCAGGCGATGTGCACCACACATAGGCTGTGTGTGGCGCACATCACATGATGTGTGGCACACATCAGAGGCCAATCTGCATGAAAATTAAATCTGTCAGTATAGAAATAAACTACAGACAAAAATACGCAACTTTAATGAAGACAGTACCTCATTTTGAGCATGAATCGGCCTCTGGTTCATCAAATCAAACAATTAATTAAGCAATTAATTGAAATAAATTATTTTAAAGCTAAAATCAAGTAGATCTAGACAATATTTGACAGATCCAAAACCCCAATTGCATGGAAAAGCTACTGGAGTCATTGGAAAAATCAGATCGGAAAGCAGTTTTGGCGAAAATCAAGTTTTTCTGTGAAAACCGAGACCTATGTGCGCCACACATTGACTGTGTGTGGCACACATGGGCACATGTGTAGTGCACATGGTAGAGAAAATAGAAGGAAAACCAAAAATTTTTTAGCAGAAACCCTAGATCCAACCCCGATATAGGTAGATCGGACCTAAAAATGGGTTTTGCTTCGTGGATTTGCATCCAAATCAAGAAAAATAATTTTAAAGCTAAAATTATTTAAAATTCAACTAGATTTAGGGCAGATCCAAGACATCCAAGGCATGGAAAAGCCTTGAATGGTCTTGGATTGGCCAAATCTGGAGAAAAACTGAGCGAAAATGGGAGAAAAATAGCATTTTCTGGAAATTTTTGGGGTGATGTGCGCAGCACATAACCCTATGTGTACCACACATAGGCTGTGTGTGGCGCACATGAGGTGATGTGCATAGCACATCCCTCGTAGAATAGTGACAGAAAGAAAGAAAAATGAAAAAAATGAAGAAATTACCTTGTTTTGGCAGCTTTTCTTCCAAGATCTTCCTTTGTTATGCATTTAGGGAGCCTTACTAAGGTTAATTAGTCTCTAAATTCAAGTAATTTAATTAATTAGGGGCCTAATTAATTAAGTGGAAATTTTGACAGAGTTTTTGGTGCCCTTAGAGAGCAATTTTTGAATCTATTTTACAGACCCCAAGCTCTATATTTATAAAGCAAAAATCGGGCATGACAATTTTGTAATTTTCTCCCAAATTTGAAAATTTCCAAAGGCAATGTTCGCCACACATCATGTGATGTGCGCCACACATTGTCAATGTGCTGTGCACATCACCTTTTGACCCGTCATGTGGGGCCCATTGTGGTCACTTCCGGGATGCACCCTGAAACCTATAAGTGTTATTCAACATGAGGAACAACTTTGTAGAACAAAGTTTTTCCAAATTCGGTCCCGAGAAGGATCCCAACCAAATGTCTTTACTATGCAACGTGCGGTGCACATAGGACAATGTGCACCGCACATTGCATTTTTAACCTATGCGCGCCGGCTCGTACGAGCAAAACTCAATGCATGCCATATATCAACTAAAGTGCAATCAACATTCTGAGAAACTTTGCAGTTATAAGTTTTCGCAAATTTGGCCTCGAACACCGAGTTTTGGCTAATGGGCCCATTTTAGGGTTTGCGACCTTATTTCGGGCCAAAATGGCATTCGCCGTGCCAGAAGGTCATTTTTTGCATAGGTATCAGTGGAAATGTGTTCTATGTGTATAGAAAACTCGAAATAGGTCAAGTCGGGTGGTGGGCTCACCTATGCACTATTCATGATGAATAGTACTCCGGCAGGCCCTATAGCGTAGTGGGTCGAGAAATGTGGCATTTGGGATGCCACGAGATGTGCCTTGCGTAAGGCAGCTTCAGAATGTATTCTGTAAGTACAGAATACACAAAATAAGCAAATAGGGATAGCGGGTCCCACTAATGCCTAGTGGGTCCCACAGCACGGTAAGCTTGGAACATGGCATTTGGGATGCCACGAGATGTGCCTTGCATAAGGCAGCAGTGGAATGCATTCTATAAGTACAGAATACACAGAATCGACTAATTGGGGAAAGCGGGCCCCGCCTATATACTATTCATAGTGAATAGTGACCTAGGTTTGAAATGCAATATTTTGAATTTTGGACATCCTACCACGCGTAGGTAGGCAAGAAATGTATTCTGTAAGTACATAATACACAAAATAAGCTAATAGGGGCAGCAGGCCCTACTAATACCCTAAGTGGGCCCAAGAGATGGCATTTTTTATGCCAAGCCCTATGCCTTGCGTAAGGCAACTGGGAAAATGTATTCTGTAGGTACAGAATACACAGAATGGGCTAATAGAGGCAGTGGGCCCCACTGATGCCCTAAGTGGGCCTTACAGCATAATGGGCCAGGAGATGGCATTTGCGATGCCAAGCGCTGTGCCTTATGCAAGGCAACTGGAAGATGTATTATGTAAGTACAGAATACACAGAACAAGTTAATCAGGGGCAGCGGGCCCCGTTATTACCTAGTGGGCCCCACCTGTATACTATTCATGATGAATAATGCCTAGGGCCAAAAATGCAATGTCTTTGCATTTCAAGTGGTTTGCCTTACGTAGGCTACAGAGAAGTGTGTTCTGTATGTATAGAACACTCAAAATAGGTGGCGGGTCCCGTCAGGCGCCATGGTGACCCCCACCAATTCTAAGGAGTTCTATGCACCAGAATACATAGAGAAAGATACAGAGCCCTATGTGCATAATCAGGGTCGATATCGAGGACTAAAACCAAGCCAAATCAACAAAAACCTGAAATTGAGTGTGAAAAGTCAGGGTCAACACTGTGTTTATCAATTGACAAACACTGAGTATAAAACTCAATCGTGCTAGTGTAACAAATATCACACATATGCAAAGAGATTTCTTAACATGTTAACATAACATCATTTTACTCTTAATGATAAGTCATTAAATAAGCATTATTTCATTTACTATTCATGATTATAATTCAGCCATAAATATGGTTATGCATATTTACTATATCAACATAGCATTTACCATTTCAATACCATTTTCATATTTATATGTCATGCATATTTATGAGTATGCATTATGTCATGCAATCTCTCTCATTTCTGCTCACATCATTAATATGCACATTTATTGAGTCTTTCTTTTATGCCATTTTCAGTGGTACTGCAATCGTATCTCATATAAGATATAACCTTTTCAAATCATTCTTTATCAAAACTTTACTGTATATATTCCCATAAGAATTTAATCATTTAACCCAATGTTAAATATTAAACATGTTTCGCATATCAATATATCTTCCTTTCTTCCTCATGTCACCATAATATGCTATGTCATGATATATGATTAATGTATTATGAATATACCATATTTAGCAACCATATTATATCCTATATAAATGCAATGCCATTGCATTACTAAACCATTGCCTCTTTGATCAATGAATGATTGAGGACTTCAAACATACTATCATAAATCTGGTATGTCCTTTCCTTTATTAATATCCTTGAATGATTCATGAAGATTATCCATTGGTTTACCTAATTACAAATCAATATTAACCTTTTATTAATAATTTAATTCATCTTTAATCATTCTTATAATTATATACCACTAAATTGTTCAATCTCATATCTAATTCAATTTATATTATTTATTACTAAACATTTATCATAGTGATATCTTATTAGATCCTATTTAAAGTCATACTCAATTTAAAATTGTTTGATCATCATTTTCTATTTAATTTTATTACTCTCTTACTTCTGATATTAATTATTTATTTAATAACTTACAGTTACCTTGTCACTATTAATTTATAATACTGACAATATTTTAATGCTACGTATTTAATTTTATAACTAATTTTATCCCATTATAAATTGCTTCTTATAACTATGATGGCATTTTAATAAGACAATTAATAATATATTATTTAATTGTGTCTTATCTTTCCTCTTTTTATATCATAGTTAATAATCTGTAAAAATAGTTTATATCATTTACCTTTTATTAAAAACCAAAATATGTTATTTAAAAACAGGTTCTTATCTTATTCTAAATTTATAAGTATATAGGTATTTATCAAATAACTAGTATTCAAAACATCTATTTATTAATCTATTATCATTTAAACACTAATTTTGAATTTATCATATCTTAGGCATATAGTAAGAATATCGAGTATCAGGATTCATAAATGAGGTATTTAACAACTCTTAAATAATTTCCTGCTAACACATTCCTTAATAATCTTGATGTCATATAACCAATTAATGACTTTAATAGTAACTTTTAATTAATCCTTTAATTTGTCATATTTAATAATATCCAAGAATTATGTAAGTTCATACTTAAACTTATGTAATTTCTCAGTATCAAGTTTCTGATATCTGTTTAAATCATCCTTCATTAGTATATCTCATAACCAGTTAGCAATTTAAGCAATAATCTCACTTAAATATTCTTCTCCTTATACTTAATCATAGGTCTAATAGCATTTAATATGACTGATTAACATCTAAACATTTAACACTTTATATTATAGTATCAATTATTTTCTGTCACCATCCATATTCAACATATCTTAACTTATTCAATATTCATGTCTTAAGTATTATCACATATCATATTCTTAAGTAATACTTCACTTAACCAATTCAACTTAAATACCATTTATCCTTTAGCTTATTAACTAAATATCCAATAAAGTCATTTAAATATAGACATTCCATAATTCTGTGTTATCCTTATTTTAATCCTTATTTAGAATCTCATTAAAAACCATAACATAGCACTTAATTATTGACTTAATGAACCTCTTAAATCATTTATCATACTCAAACCATTAATCATTTAAGTCTATATAAGTTCTATAATCATTTACTTCATTAGAATTTCCTTAACATTAGCAAATACATTTTTAAGTTACTTATATTATAACATTACTTAACCTTACTGTAACATTCATTTAATAACTCAAATAAACCTTTAATAATACATATTATATTTACTAATCCTTTTGATTCTTATTATTGTTATTATTTTCATCATAAGTCTTATTAACTCACCTTAAGTCATACCTTACCATATGCTCAATTTAAGTCAACAGTTTTTTTTAACTTTTATTAACCCAATTTATATTATTTATTCATAACTTAATTAAACCTTTAAAATAAATTAATTTGCTTAATTTGGTATCCATTTTGATCTTCATTTTTAACATGACTGAATACCCCTTAATTTTAACACTTAACTTGTCAATTTCATCTTAAGTCCATATGAACTTATCTTACTTAATATCGACTTTAACCATCACATTAATACTTCTATTTAGCTTTATTTCTTTTATTATATCCTTAATTTAAATTTAACAGAATTTATATTACACATTTTTTTAAAGTCCATTTACTCAAAAATAGAAATTAAGCTTTAATTCACAAAATAGCTTACTTTATGCCCAATTTAGTACATACACCTTAAGCTTCTTAATAATTCATCATTATGAATTTCATTTAACCTTAAATAGAAGTAAATTTTCTTAAACCATAATTATACTTAGCCATTTAATTCATAATTTTTAAGTCGTAATCACTTAGAATGACATTAAGCCTTAAATCAACCAAATTAACTTATCTTAAGCTTAATTTTCCTTATCTTCTTTGCTAAAAATCTTCTATTTTCAATAAATCTTCATTTAAACCTCCTTTTAGTCTTACTAACCATTAATTTTTCCATTGATTATTTTGGCCAACAAGGAAAAATCATGACACACTCACCCACACAATATAAATTCTTTTATTTCATGTATCTTTACAATCCTAAGCCTTCTAATCATCAAATCAAAACCAAAAAAAATCAATTATACTATGTACCATTCAGCCAGAACTTGAATCCCACCAAAAATTCATAAAATCATTCAATCAACCACTAATTTATACTTACTCTTACTCACCTTTAACCCAATAACTAAATCTCCACTTAAAAACAACCTCCTTCGAATATATGCTATGGATTTGTATGTTTCTTCACCTTTTGACTTCCTCTTTGTAGATCTACAACTTTAACCCATATTAATGCACTAAAATAAGTTAGATCTAACCATAGAAAGAAGATTTAGTTCATAGAAGTTTTGGTTTATATCAAAAAGTCATAGTTTTAAAGGATTTTTGACTTACTCTTAACGATCTTCTAGAAAAGACTTTTGGCCACTCTTTAAATGGTATCAAACATGCATGTATTTAGCCTTGAATTAAATATTATGCTCTATCTTTGCTTGAAGCTTGAGAAAACAAGCAAAATAAAAAGAAGACTTATGGTTTTTGCTTGATGGAAGAAGGATATATGCGCTCTCTTTAGGAAATAAGGAGAAAATGGATATATGTTGTCTTGAACTTATGCTTTTTGCTTAGAACTCGTAAGATTCATGAAGTTCCAGAACAAAAATGCAGAATGGGTGAAGAAAGTGTCGGCTACCTTGAGAGAAAAGAGAGAAAACCAAAGCTAAGAAAGAAATGAGAGGATAAAGAAGAGATAAGGTTGGAATGAAAAGATAAGAAAATTATGGAGGGATTTGCTTTGGGGTGTTTCGGCCAAATGAGGGCAGAAGCAATAATTGAATGAAATTAGGTTCAAATGAGGAAAAATTTTGGATGAAATAAGTTTCATTTGGAGAAATTGCCAAATTAGTCCTTAAACATCTTAAATACTACCTTTTAGCCCTTATACTTATTATTCTTGTATTCCTTTTTAATTTCCACCAATGATAACCTTAAATTTTGTATTATACATTTAATATACACTCTAATACATTATTTTTTATTACAAATACCATCCATCAATTCTCCAAACCAATTAAATTAATATTCCTACATTCTCTCTCCATCCACTAACACTTTTCCAAAACTACTTTTCCAATTTCCTATACAACTTTTTCAAATACCAATCCCACTTTTATTTATTTATTCTAATTCAAATCTACTTTGACTTACCCTATTTTAATCATATATTCAGATATTTATTTATTTCCATATTATCAATTTAATTATTATGCAGTAATGATATCATAACATTACTTTATGACATCATCATGTCACCTAAATTTAAAATTACCAATTTTACTTTTCTAATATTTACATTTTATTATTTAATTATACTTACTCATCATTAATTCATAATTATTTATTTTTTAATAAAATTTACAATTAAACTCACTCGCTTACATCATGCTTATCTCATAACACTTAATTATGACATCATAATTAAGTTTTAATTCAAATTTTTCCAAAATTTGTATATATCTAATTTAAGTTTACACAAACACTTTAAGTATAGTCAATTAATCAAATTAAATGTTTTAACATTAAAAACATCAATTAGTCACTGTTCAGGGCTCATTTCAGTGGTTTTCGTCAAAATTCCAATTTTCAAATTTAGAGCTATATACTCCAATTTCATCATATGTTTATCATCATAATCATAATTTCACTTCATTAGCACACCAATAACATATAAAAAAAGATATTTCAACCATTTCATGAATGCAAAATGTGTGCTCATTTTAGGATGTGACAAGAATCCATATTTCCTTAGTTTTTATCTCATAAATGCTTTACATGAAGATTAAGCCTTAATTTACCACATATGCTTATCTTATGTCCAATTTGGTTTATTTCTCATATACTTCTTATTAACTCATCATTAAGAACTTCATTTAACCTTAATAAGAATTAAATTTCTTAAATCATACTTAAACTTAACCATTTAATTCATAGTTCTTAAGTCATATACACTTAAAATGATATTAAGCCTTAAATCATCAAATTAACTTATCTTAAGCCTCACTTTCACCACTTTCTTTGCTATTAATCTTCTATTTTAAGTAAATCATCTTTAGAACTATGTTTTAAACTTATCAACCATTAAAATGTTGCTTGAATATTTTGGCTAAGGTGAAGAACTCAACACAAACACACTCATACAATCATAACCCACTTTATTTCATGTCCTTTACAAGCTTAACTCATCTAACCATTAAAACATCAATCAAGATCCATCAAAAATCTTCAAAGTTTCTGCCAAAACTCAAATCATACCTAAAATTTATAAATCAAGTAGATCTAACACTAAATCATACGTACCAAGCTCACCTTTAAACCCAATAACTTAAATCCTAACTTAAAGTTGATATCGTTTGTATTTTGTTACTGATCTAATAGATCTTCACTTCTTTGACCTCTTTAAAGTTATTGCCCACCTTAAAATAACATGCATGTGCTCAAAATAATTAGATCTAACCATAAAACAAGTCAAGCTCTAAGAAAAGGTTACGATTTATAAGCAAATCCATGATTCTTCATGATTTCACGTATATACTTAAAGATCCATTGAAGAAAGGTTTTGGACAGCAAGAAAAAGAGGGAAAACAAGAATTATTTTGGCCTTACCTTGACATGAACTAAGTATTTTGCTGGAACTTGAAAAAATTCAAACCAAAAGAAAGAAAGAGTCATGCAAACTTTGGTCTTCTTAATGAAATAGCTTCAGTTTCTTCTAAAACAAGTTAAAATGGAGTTATTTCAACTACAACTAGAGCTTTGCAAATCAAAATTACTTAGAACTTGAAGAATAAGAAGAGAATGAGAAGATGAAGGTACTGCCTTTTTATGTTTGGATGAAGAAAGCTAAAGAACAAGATGAACATAAGAGAGAAAATGAGAGGTTAAGAAGAGGATAAGTTGGAAATGAAAGGATAAGAGGATAATGGAGACATGCATTTGTTTCAACTAAATGAGAAAAATGACATAATTGAATGAAAGATAAGTCATAAATGAGATGGAAATTCAGATGAAATGAGCCCCATTCAGAAAAATTCCCATATTAGTCCTTATATACCTCTAAAATTACATTTTAGCCCTTATATGTATATACTTGTATTTAACTTAAATCCACCAATCATAAACCTTAAATTTCATATTATACACTTAATTTATACTCATATACACCTTTTTTTAATTTAAAATACGATCCATCAATTTCCTCAATGAAATAAAATATAATACTTATCTTCTCTCTCCATCCATTAACACTACAATCCAAAACTACTTTTTCAATCACCAATCCCACTTCTAATATAATATACTATTTCAAATCTATTTTAACTTATTCTATTTTCAATTATATTTATCTATTTATCTATTTGCATATCATAATTTAAAATTAATCATAATTATGACATCACCTTTACAACTTATTACATCATTATGACATCATAATTAAAAATACTAATTATACTTCTTTATTATTTATAATTTTATTATATACTCTTACTAATTCATTATTAATTCATAATTATTCATTTTCTAATAAAAATCATGATTAAATTCATTTGCTTCCATCATGATTACATCATCACCACCTAATTATGACATCATAAATAGTCCAAATATTTATTTTATTTTAATTTATAAATATCAAATTTAGGTAAACACAAACATCTTGGGCATACTTAATTAATCATATTAAATGTTTTTAACCTCAATTAGTCGCCGTTTAGGGATCATTTTAGTGATTTTCATCAAAATTTCCAATTTTAATATTAGAGCTATAAACTTTAATCTTATCATATACTTATCATCATAATCATAATTTCACATCATTAACAAACCAATAACATATAAAACATAACATTTCAACCAATTTATGAATGCAAAATGTGTGCTCGATCTAGGATGTGACATATAATGCATAATTATCCTAGTTGCCATAGCTTATGATTAATTAAGAAAAGTGACATATTGATATTTTATTAACTATATATCAATATTTTAAATATATATATATATAATTCAATATATTGAGCAATTATGTAATTAAACATGTCAATCCTCTTAATAATTAATCTGAAATTAAATTATCAAAATTAACTAATACACATCATTTAGCATGTATGAAGAGTTGTTCTATGGACTATTGAACACTTTATTCTCATACTTTTCCCTTTCATATACATAAACTTACTAGTAATTGCTAGTAATTACATATGCACATTCATCTTAGAATTTCTTACACAATTCAACCAAATTTTGATTTATATGCCATGAGCAAATTCTGATAACTATAACTTAGTTTTAAATGTATGATCAATCTTACTCATTTATTTTGTTTATTCATGTCATAAAATTATGAATCATTAATTAATTAAGTATATAAGTTAAGATTTCTCAATTTCTAATTCCTTTACTAAATATGCAAATTAATTTTCCATTAGAAATTAAAATGAATCATGAATAAGGTTTTCTTATAATGGACCTAATTTGGTAAAACTCTAATACCTTTCATATGTACATGCATGCTTACTCATACTTATACTAATTTGCTTTAGTCAAATAATTGAGCGTTAATTTGTTTCTCTTCCATATCTTTTCAATTTAGTTAAAAAAATGAGGCATGTACAAGCAAGTATATTCTACTCAACACTTAGCAGCTCATGAATCCTAAGCACTCCAGGTATTCATGTGTTAATCCCAATGGGTATGCATATGTCAACAATATATTAAAGAACATGTTTGTTATTGTTCAAATAAGTTAACGATGATTGTATTATAGCAATCATTTCCCTCAATTTACAAATCTCAACTTCTCAAGTTTATTTCACAATTCCATACACATATGGACAAGCAACTCTACCATGTGCTTTCAAGAAATTAACACGTATAGTATAGATACTATTCATGATATTAAGGATAGAGTTTTAGTTGCTCAATTAATCAATAGTATACATTCAGTTGCATTTACTATGCTTAGTATTACTTAAATATGTGTATGTAAATATAATTTCATTGGTAATAACTTACTCTTCCACTTCTTCCTTCATAATTCATACTTACGTGCAACCTTTTCCTTTAGGATAGCTAACAACTCACATATTAATTTACTAACTAAATAATTCTTTTATAGTAATTCTTTTAACTTCAAGTAAGCCATTTCATGAACACATGTATAGTTTATTGAGGGAAATGAATTAAATACATCCTTACACTTTACTCGATCCAAATTTCATGCATAAATTTCATTCTTAAGAAATTTTGACCATATATTCTTACCAACTTCACACCACACAACTAGCTGCACATATATAAACAACATCCACTTCTTTAATTTACATTAAAGTTAAAGTTCCTTAATGAGCATATCATCAGCTTCAATTGCATAATTTTATTATGGATTTATATTATGATGTATTTATAATTTATTTATGTTAAATACCAGTGAGTTTTATACTCAATGTTTATCATTTAATGAACGCATATTAGAATAGTTAGAGGATTATAAGGATTTACTCAATACAAGTTTAGTTAAGGAACATGAAATTCTGTACGGCTACTTGGGTAATCCTTTCTAGCATGTAACTAACTCCTGGCTACTCTAATGTTTTTTCAATTGATATTGTATATAGGTAGCAAATACTTATTTTCTTTTACGCTTGTATAAGGCTTGTAAGATACTATAATGTTTAATTAATAATGTATGATGTGGATTGTTTATATAAATACAATTAATGAAGCTTGAAGTGTTTGGATGATATATCTCAAATGGTTGGATGAATGATTATAATTTATCATTACTAGAATCAAATTTGATAAATGAATGTGCCTGAGAATTGTCATACGTGCTTATGTTTGAATATATTACATCATAAGGGGTGTGCTTGTGTTTAAATGTACTTGAGAATTTATCTTACGGGCTTGTGATTAATAAATTCCAGTGGAATAAAGGAGTTTATTAATCATTCTACAAAAATATATTACATCATAAGGGGTGTCATAATATTGTCCATAAGCATACTAAACATGTTGAGATTGGTGAACTGATTTATACACCATCATTTAACTCAAGGCAATCTTAATGTAGTTTATATCCTTAGGAGGATTCAAAATTTTGGCTATTTTACTCAAGTTAGCATTCACATTATCAACATAAGTTTGATATTTTACTATTATTTCTTTTTTTAGGATATGATTGTTTTCAAAACACACTTAAGAAATATTTAATTAATATCAATGTCAAGTTATAACTCAAAATTTTTATTAAGATACAAGTGCATTTGACTTATGTAATTATATAAAAGGTTGACTTAGCATATTTATTTGACAAATGTTTATTGAGAAATTTTGTAACTTAGCTTAAAATTCATTAAAAATTTAAAGAATGATCCATTTTTGTATGTTTGCTATGTGACATGAAAATCATCATCTCCATGTTTGTAATTTTGTTCCTTTGCCTGCATGAGGGTGGAGAAATCAATTGTCATTTTGAATAACAATTATTAAAATAAATATTTGGTTACGAGTAGTTTATTATGCATTAATTTATAAGTTAATTTTTATCACCATAATTAGTCTACCATCATGTGTTAATCTTCTGATAAACAAGAAATTGCTCAAATAATTTTGAATATCTTGATGGAGTATATATATATATATATATTCCCTGAAAAATGAGATAAAATCAATATAACAACATACCAAAGTAGAAAAAACAAGAGTTAAAGAAGATTACGAGGGGTTATTTTTGGCCTATGGTGGTCCATCTTATCTTATTTAAGATTTTATTTGAGATTATAAGGGTTATGTGATTTTACTAGTCCTTATCTTATTCAAGATAACAATAATTATCTTATTTTACTTATTAGATGAATTTTAAATCTTTATAGAAATAATTTTTCCTGTAAAATAATGATTTTTCATATTAAACTTGTATATAATCTTTCTTAAACTTACATTAAACATAAATAAAACCTTGAAAAATTGTTATTTTATAAATATTTTTAAAAATTTATTATTTTCTGTAAATTTTTTGAAAAATGAATATTTTAAAGTTTTTTTATTTCTAAATTTTTTAGAATTTACCTCTCAAACTCACATTTAAAAATAAGATAAAATCTGGAAAGATATCCAATTTAAAATTGAATTATGTTTAGGAAAAAAATTTAAAATACTTATTATGGCTATCAAAATTAATTGCATTTAACGTAAAATCTGTCCTTTTATGTTGGACTACGTCAACTCCAAATCATTATTTAATATCTTGAGGAGGCAACTGCCAATAACGTGGACATTGAACTTATCACCGATTGCCGTTTACCTTTTTCTCTTTTTAATTAAGATTATTCTATAATAATTATAAAAATAATTAGATATCATTTATTATAATAAAAAATATAATTAATTAAATTATTTTTTATTAATAGTTAATTATGAAAGAGAAAAATGATTAAAAAACTAAAATAAAACAATAGCAAGTAGAAAAATAAATGTAAGATTAAATTAGAAAAAAATTATTAATATTCTTTGATTTTATAAGGTAACAAAAAAATATTAAAAATTCTCTAATTTGAAATGAAAGGTGTAAAATTTATAGGTTAGAAAAATTTTAAATTTAAATGGTAGGATCCTATGAATTGAACAAAGATTCCAGCAAATTATATTTTTATTTGTAAACCGAAATGCTGCATAAATTTACTCTTTTGGTTGATAAGATTTTTTTTAGTATACTTGTAATTATATTAAGAATAAGAAAAATACAATTGTACAAATTTTTTTATGACTATAACTAGATCTACATAAAAACACTTATTTCAGTATTTATGAACACTAAAATTTATTAAATATATATATTTTTTGATTATTAAGAATAATGTAAGAACTAGAGAGGGAATGGTTGGTGTAAATCTAAATGTAATTAAGATTAAATAACTATCAAACAACTTTTTGAAAAAGAATAAACTTTTCTCTATTTTCCTTTATCCTATTTACACTTCGGCAACAATACGATTTGTAATAGTATTGGATATTATCCACATGGATTTAAGTATGTTAAGTATTAGAAGATAAATTAGTTTATTATCCAATTTTTTCAATGATGTTTGCAAGAATGTAAAAAAACAAAAAAAAGGCTAGCAAGTAAATGAAATCAAATATAATTTAGAGCAAGAAGCAAATTATCAAATCCAATTGTAATAAAGTTGAGTTAAGGTAATTGAAGTTTGAATTTTCATTAATTAAGTTCAATTAAGATTAATCTAAATAAATCTTATGTATGAATCAATTAAAATTACTTCCTTCTAAATAATAATTAAAACCATTTAAGTTGATTCAAAATTACTCTCATAACATTTAAATCATAAACTCAAATCATTCATACTTAATTAATCAATCTCTATTCCTAGTAAATTAATCAAAAATCCCTTTATCTTTTCAATTTAACTAAAAACTTTTCCTAAAGTCATTAATCAATCATGAATTGAATACTAACAAATAAGTTGGCCAACATTCATTAATAACAATCAACTATTAAGATCAAGATAATAAGGTGATAATTGTTATTATCACTTCTTTTCTCATATCTTAAATGACTTTTTAGGCCATGTTTTTATGCATTTCATTTGGAAACTTAAGCATATCATATAGTAATTCATGCATTATTCACATTCTCATGCATTACACTTATATTGTTGCTTTATTTGCATATATCATGAATTTTCTTCATACATCTTCCATAATTGGTATATTATTTTAATTTTGACATAGAATCTTATTACCCATTCATCATTAGCTTATGATCTAGTCATGTTTAGCTTTAGGATACATATTTTGTAGGATTAAATAGACATTTCATGTATTATATCATTAGTTTTAGGTCCCATGAGTCATGTTTTGGACACCATGACTCATGTTAGACACATTAGAATAGGGTATTTTGCATGTATAAGTCACATAACTCATGTTTAAGGGAACATGAGTCGTGTTCATCATGTCCCACACTTACACACATAGCACTGAGTCTCACACGACTTGTGTTTAAGGGAACATAAGTCATGTCCCTTGCATTCTTACCTTGTTTTGGCTTCTTTTATACCATGAGCCTCCCACAAGTCATGTAATACTTAGCACGACTCATGTTTCCTCTTTTAGTCATGATTCTTCCATCTTTTACTGGTCGTTCGATCATTTAATCATAGGGTTAGGATGCATACTAGGTGGGAACCATCTTTTAGATAGTTTTTGGGAAGGATATAGGAGATAAAATGTAAGGAACTAAGGAAACAAGCCTTAGACAGAAATGACACTTAGGGTTTTAGAAAATTAAGAGAAACTAGACATATTTTATGTATGAAATTGATTTTGCTAATCTTTTGTTATGTATTCTCTTTCCTTGTGATAGTTCTTCATTAAGACATTGAGAAAGAATTTGGATTCTATGAGCTTCGGTTCCGTTTCCGGCTTTTCAGGTTTTACCTTTTGAGAAAAAGCAGAGTGTAGAGTCGCCACCTAGTTTGTTTCTATTAATCCAATTGAATTAATTTTGAAAACTAGGAAATAAAACTTAGGTTTTCCAGAGTTGAAAACGACCTTCGTTTCTTCAGAGTATGGGTTTGGGATTTTCAAATCTATTTGTATTCCATCTTAATGTGCTTATTATTTAAGTTTAATGAAAGCTCCTAGCATACACTTAAGGTTCAAGTTACATTAGAATGTTTTTCATGGCATAGGGCATACAAAAGAACATGTCACATGTTATGAAAGCATAAGGAAAGCATAAATAAAAGCATAAAGGAAAGCATGAAAGCAGAAAATAAATGTGGGCAAAACAACCCACCCGAATAAAGAAAAAGGAAGCAAAAGACTTGGGTATTTAAATACAACCCAA